>JAWWLV010000053.1:3870577-3889670 GCA_035041135.1 Platyrinchus mystaceus | reverse complement strand
GCATTAACCTTTGGGTTATTAATATGTTGATGGAGGGAAGGATTAAGGAAAGGGCAGGCTGTGGGACACAAATGGCACAAAGGCCAGAGGCAAATAATTTTGTATTGACTCCAGTTCTAAAAAATAGATTGGAAGCAGAAATCAGAATATTTTCAAAGGTGTTTCTGCAGTCAAATGTAGCCTTCCAACTGAGCTTACTCCTCTGCTCTGGGACTGGAGAAGCAGGTACCCGAACTATTTAATTTACTTGACTCTTAATTATGTTAACTTCAAGGCCAGTGTTTTACTGCAGTGAGAGTTGCTATCAGAGTCCATGGAATGTGAAGGGAGATAGACATTGAATCTTCATTCCACCCTGTCCCCCCTGTGACTGGTAAAACGACTGTCTCTTGCTCTCACTGGAATTACATTGGCTGTACTGCATGGATGTTACTGAAGAACAATCCCATGTTTCACCTTGGAGGATTGGGAAGTGTTTTTCTCCATTCCATAGTCCGTTTCTCCTGGTTGCGGATGTTCCTGGGGGAGCTGACGCGGGAAGTGCTGAGAGCTCAGCACAAAAATAGCTCCTAATGTGGAAAAACTGAGGAGTAATCCAGATCCTTCCTTCTGTGAAAAACATTGTAGTCATGCTGAAAATGGGATTAAAATGGTGAAAGGTCATCAGGAGGGCTCAACTTTTATCTCATTAAAGTAATACTCTGGCTTTTGACACCGGTGGAAAGTCAGGGAGTGCTCCCTGGCAGCAAGTGGCCATGGGCTCCCAGTCCTAATCCTGACTTCCCATGACCTTGGGTGAGGCATTTCATTTCTCTCTGCTTCCCTGTCCTGTAAGCTAAACTTAATTATGTGTTTCAGAGGATTTGAGTTAAATAGCTGTTAATTTTAAAGCACCTGGAAAATTATAAGCTGTATATATGTGTTGCACTGTAATGCCTCACACCTGAGTGGTCTGGCTGATGCTGAAAATGGAGCAGTTCTTCCTGGGTGCCAAGGTGAGGAACATGGTGATGAGGTGACCTCAGCCTGAACAAAACAGCTTTTCAGGCAATAACTCTCCATGGAGTAATTCAGGAGTAATTCCCACTTCCTCTGAAGTGAGGGAGCACAAGCTGAGCCCTTTAGCAGAGTGGTGATGGGACTGGGAGCATGGGAGGTTTGGTGTGGTGCAGAGGGGATGAGAAATAACCTGGGCTTGGATATCTGGAACGGTGGGACAGAGGTTGTGCTCAAAGTTGGCAAGAACAGAGTTAAGCAAAAGCTTGGACAGGGTGGATGAACAGTGTAAACAGGAATGAGGTGCCAAAGCACCATTTTGACCAAACAGAAAGGTATTCAATGGTTTGGTTTGTTTGTTTTTTTTTTTTCTGGAATGTCTCCATCGAGATGCAGGGCTCTTGGTTTTTCTCTTCCTTGCTCAAAACCAGCAGCACTTTCCAGGCAGTGAAGTTCTGTGTGATTCCAGCCACTTCAAGCAGCAGCAGCATAAATCAAGGCTGTGTTGAGCTCTGCAGCCTGGTAGGCACTGGTCTGTCTGTCTGGGGTCTCCCACAGACCATCACCGGGGTGGGGGCCAAGTTAATCGGGTCACCAGGGTGACTTGCACAGCCCTAAATGCAGTTCCTGCATGTGGATGCCCCGGGCTGTGGGGTTGGCAGCTTCACTGCTAACTGCTACACTGCTCAACTCCAAGGTCATTCAGAGCAGGAGTTGCCCATAAAATAGACATTAAAGTGGTGTTTATCCTTAATTTGGTGTTTTGTGATCAACATAAGCATTTAGAACTATTTCTTTTCCGGGATCCTTGTGACTTTTTAGTATTGCATGGCACTTGTGGAGAGTGGAGTGAGGAAAATACCTAAGCCCTTCTATGGCATGAAAAAAACAGGTTGGTTAATGGTTATTGATGGATAGCAAATGCTTTGTGATTTATGACAGAACAAGTCAGCAGAGCGTGGAGTCTTGCAAAACACATGAGACACATTGAGTAAGCTCAGAGCCTGCACTGGTTGGCAAACTGGTGAAGTACAGATAATCCCAGTCAAATATCATTAATTGTTATCCCTATGTATAGGTTTTCCATTGCCCAGGATCGTGTTGCAGTTGTTATCTGGTGGTGATTAGAAGCTCGCTGGTGTGGCTACCAGAAGTGCTTCGTTTCTCTTAGGAAAAGGTGGTTTTCCCAGTGCCATGAAACTTGCACCAGTGTGTAATAGCATCATTATCTCTTGTAATGTATAGGATGCTGCCCAGTCAGCACTGTCCATTATTATATAATACTAGTCAGTCATGTGCTGGCCAGATGAGAGTCATGTTATTGCACTGGTTTGAGCATTGAAAAAAGAAGAGTTCTTTGAAGCACTTGTTTTGTCTTTTTTTTTTTTATAACAGTAGAAAACCCTCTCAGATTGAATAGAAGTACAGGACACATACAGAATCCTTTAAATCACCCCTTAGGCTCCATCAGAGAACATCTGTGGCCATTTATAATGTGTATTTTATGTATTAAATCTGTAGTATGACTACAGCTTGTGTGAGTACTGGTGCTCTACACTGAACACTCGTCCTGCTCTGTGGTCAGGGTGCATTCAGATGCTCTGACACCTGGGGTTCCCCTGAGCCTCTCAGCGGGAAGGAGCTGTGCCGAGCTGGGATTTCTCCATTGGAAGAGAGTTGAGCTGGGTTTGAACATGGTTTACAGGTGCCAGATCCTGGCAGTGGGGTTTGGGAATGGGATGAGTGGTGAGCCAGGCAGGGGCCTTCGGCTCTGACAAGTGACACAAGGTCTGGAGTTGCCCCAGCAGCCACTGGAGCTGGAGAACTCCCATCCCGGAGCTGAGCCGTCCCCTCCAGCTGTAGATGACTAAATGAAGCTGTGTGGGCCGCTGGCTGTCCCTGTATCTCTTCCCCTAAACACTGGAGCCTTTGTCTCTGGCCTTATCGTGCCCCTGCCCTGACAGAGCCTCTCTGTGCTCTCCTGCCAGCGCTGCGCGGGGTTCAGGGGGCTTTTCTTCAGCTGCTCTTTGTCTCCGGGTGTTTATTGTGCTGCTGCAGAGTGTGTGTGTTTGGGAGGGAGGAGGAGGGGCTCCTGTTTGTGTGGGCTTTATAAACCCAGTGCATTCTTCAAAAGAGATGCTGAGCAAACGGGGTGGTGTTAATATTAACCCTTCCGTGCCCTGCGTCGCTGCAGCGAGAAGAATGCAGTGGGAGGGTTATGAAGTTGCTGTGTAAGGCAGGGAGGCTGCTCCCCCTCTGCTCTTAATGCCCTTTGATTTTCTGTGGACGGTGCACGTGTGCTCCAGGCAAAGACCCTCCCAAATCTGAGAGGTGGAATTGATTCTAGGATTTCCCCCCAGAGTCCTTCTGGAACTTGTTTTTATTGCAAACGCTGGCTCACTAACCCCTTCTGTTTGCAGAACTGTCCCTTGCATCCTGTTTATGTGGCTACATTGGACAACATCTCTTCATTGTACCTTATCCCCAAACTTCATGGCCCTGTACTTTAGGGCTTTACCTTTTGAATAAGGTACTGAAAGCAGGATTTTCTTAAATTCAGTGTTGCCACTTGCAGTGGTATATAATACCTTCCCTTTGAACCAGCTTCTTTCCTTTAACCAGCTTGTTACAACTTCCATGGTTCAGATGGCTCCTATTTCTTCAGTGCTCATGGTCCCACATTTCAGAAGAGCTTTGAAAGATGAAGATCAGCAACTCATAAACTTTACTTCCCTTATAATCACATAGTGCTTTGCATTGTTGGTTGGTGGGAAGGAGAACCCCAACTAACAACTAAACAGAACAGTGTCAACTCTCTAACTTCCTTTTGCTCTTCCTCTGTAAGGGGATGGGAATTTATAACATGAAAAATATCTCTTCCATCTCTGTAAGAAGCTGCAGCATCACAGTTGTCTTAGTGTTGAAAGTGCCATAGAGTTTTATATTTCACTGAGTCCGTGGTAAGCATAAATGCTTCAGCCCTTTTTTATATTATGATCTGCCTAAATGCAAATAGTTTTATGTGTGATAAAAATACCTTTTTTTTTAAAAATTTAGTCTCTCTCCTTAAATTACTGAAATTTTCCCCAGAAATTAGTAGGACTAGATTAGTCATTTCACAAAGTACAGTAAAGAATCTTTACTATCAAGTAATTAATACCCTGCTATTGGGGAGTGTAGTTCATGGATTGCAGCATCTATGTATTCTATTATTACACTGGGAAAAAGTTAAGCAGGCTGTGTTCCTTTGCAGGGGGCAGGAAAGGAAGAAATGCAGAATAATAGGAGCCTTTGAAACATGAATCCACACAGTCATGACTAAACCTATTCAACCACTCAGGTGGTTTTTTTTTTTCCCAGGACTGCTCTAGGCTTTAGCATTGTTGCTGTGTGACTTGTTTTCTTTATGCACCAACTCAATTTGCTTCATCTCTTGTTCTTCAAGGCACAGTTTCGGCTGCGAAGCGCACAGGGATCCCGGCACCCCGGGAAATCTCATCCTCTGTATCCAGGGAGAGGGCTGTGCTGCGTGGTCAAGCCAATGCCAGGAAAACACAGCCCAGCCCCACCTCTTCTGGTGCACCAACTCCTACCAAACACGTGCGCCCCACCAGCAAGTCCAAGCAAGAGAATGAAACTGGTGACAAGGCCGTTCTGGAATCTCAGGTTAAAGAGCTCCTGGCAGAAGCAAAGACAAAAGATTCTGAAATTACCAAACTCCGCTGTGAGTTGAAGAAATGCAAAGAGAAAGGGTCCCTTAATGCCGAAGGAATGGGTAATTCCAGCCAAAATTTAGAAACAGTATCACCTGTTGACATAGATCCATTGATACGGTCCCTTCAGGAGAAAAACAGGACTTTCCAAAAAGAGCTTGCTAGCCTGGGAGAAGAAAACCGTGTCTTAAAGGAGAAATTGCTTTATCTGGAGAACTCCCCTCTGTCAGACACAACAACAAGCAGTGGAGGTGACAGCAGCCTCCCAACCCCAACTACCCAGGAGTCCAGTTTTGGAAGCCCATCCAAAAACGCATCGAGAGGTGAAGTGGAGGAGCACAGGAACGTGAACGGGGGCGCCCTGCGCAATTCTGGTTCTTCCAGCAGCGATGTAACTAAAGCTTCCCTGTCCCCTGATGCATCTGATTTTGAGCACATAGCAGATGTACCTTCCAGGCCAACATCTGCCAACAGCAACCACTTCAAAGGTTCCAAATGCTCCACCGCGGGAAGTTCTCCAAACAACATTAGCGACCTCTCGGTTGCGTCTCTTACAGAGAGAATACAGAAAATGGAGGAGAATCACCACAGCACAGCAGAAGAACTACAAGCCACTTTGCAGGAGCTGTCAGATCAACAGCAAATGGTGCAGGAGCTGACAACAGAAAATGAGAAGTTAGTGGAAGAGAAAGCTCTCCTGGAGACTTCCTTCCGTCAGCACAGAGATAGAGCAGAACAGCTGAGCCAGGAGAACGAGAAGCTGATGACTCTCCTCCAAGAGAGATCCAAGAATGAAGAGAGCAGAGCCCAGGAGGGGAAGGTCCTCGAACTGGAACAGAAATGTGCAGAAGTTCTTGAAAAAGCACAGTTTGAAAGGGAGAAATTGCTCAACATTCAGCAGCAGTTAACCAGCAGCCTGCGAAGCCTAGAAAGGGAACATCAGGATGCCCAGCAGGTGATTAAAAGCCTGAGAGAAGAAAACGAGAAGCTGCTTAAACTTCTAGAGGTGGAAAAGCAGAGCAGCAGCACGGTGACAAAAAGTCTGGAGGACTGTAAAATTGCCTTGGAAGGTCTGAAAATCGAGAATGGCTCTCTAAAAACCCAGCTGGAGAATGAGAAACAAAAGGCTGCGGAAATCAATGTGATGGGCTGTGCCCCTGACAACTCAGAGGTGCAGGAGATGCTCAAAGTAGCCCATGCAGAAAAGGCTCAGTTAGAAGCCTCTTGCACTGAGCTTAAACAAGAGCTGCTGAAGGCAAACAGTGAACTAAAGCACATTCAGGGTCTGCTGTCTAAGGTAAAGCAGTAACAGCTGTAAAACAGAATGATTGTTTCTGTCCTTGCATAAATAGGTAGTTATTGGTCTTTAGATTGCTGTCAAGCCATGGCTTATGAGCTCACAGGATTTAAATTACGTGAATTAGTTTTGAATGGAAGCTGGGGTCGTGTGGTATTGTCTCAGTTGCTGCTGCTATATGCATATTTTCCCAGGAGTAACTGTTAGCGTAGCTGTATTTATAAATTCAAAATTATTTTGTCCTAATATCTTCTGTAGAATTTACTCTTTTAATAAGTAGAGTTGTGTTTATCAAAACTGGAGCAAAGAACTGGAGCAATAAAAAATTCCTTTGATATGGTGTGAACAAATGTTAGTGTAAATCACTGGCTAATCAGATGGAGAGAAGGGCATGAGTAGTTAGCAGTGAATATTAAATTTTGAATAATTAATCATAATTAATTAGCAGCGAACTGTAGGTGTCATTGATCATGAGAACACAAGGATCTGAGTTAATTAACTTCTGAGTTAATGCTTAGAGAAGCTGATAGTTACAGCAATATGACTAATGCTGCAGCATCAAGCTCCAGCTGAGATTATTTTCATAAAGCTAAAATACTTCTACAAAATACTCTGGTTTTGGGATAGGTAAAATAATGGCAAAAAAAAATTTAAAAAGATTGATTTTAGAACAGTTTTCCTCTACCTCATTAGCAGTTTGTAGCTTTGCTCCAAACAAGCTTACCCCAGTTATTGTTCCCATTTTCTGTGTGATCCCGGATGTTCAGAAGGGAGCTGCAATGTGAGGCATCAAACAACAAGTGTTAATAAAGCACAAGCCAGTGATTGTGTCCCACTGCTGCAGAAAGAGTGATAGTGTGTGCAGTCCTTCCTGTATGGGGAAGGGATCATGAGAAGAATGATAAAATTGGCTGCAGAGGAAGAGAGCATTGCCAAAAAGCACCTCCATGATGGGAGTGATTTAGAAAATCCAGATGTCCTTTCAGCTTAAATAGGTGACCACAGCAAATGGAGTTAGTAGAGGAAGCTCCCAAGTGCTTTCTGGAGCAGCAGCTCATGAAGAATAAATGAAAAACTGCTGAGTGCTCAGACTCTGGACCAAACTTTTATTGCTTGGTTTGGAAACCACAGATTTCCTCCTTTTTTACTCTTCCTTTCCCTCGAATTAAGCTGTTTTGAATCATTGGCTACTTGTGACACCCAGACAAGACCACAGGCTTCTGTAAGGCTGCCCTTCACTCAGGCTGTGCCAGTGCTGCTCACTGAATTGGCAGCCTGCACCTTTTTCATTCTCAGAGAGCTCCCCCCAAACCTGGAAACATTGATCCGTGGGCCTGAGCCAACAAACTGAAGTGCAGCAGATTCCCCCTTCAGTAATTCCAGATGTCCTATATCCAGAAATATACTTATCTGCAGTAGCTGGCTCTGCTGTGTACGTTTTCACAGTCCACTGAAAATGCACATGGTAAAGGCAGCAAATTGTTGATGTGGATGAACTGATCATGATCTTGGCCCTAAGGCAGTGATATCACTTTCATAATGTGATACACAAATAGATGGGGAACTTTCCGGGAATATAATTCCTCTCTGTTCATTAAGTACAGAGATTGGTTCGGAATTATGGTCATCATATAGAAAATTTAATTTCCTTTGCAGCATCTCGTTTTATCATCTTCATTACCAGGAAAAGAAAACTGACATTCATGGCTCATCTGTGCTTCCTGAGGCTGTTTCATGCACACAGTGCTTAGAACACAGGTTCAATTCTCAAGTCCATGAGATGCCCAGTAAAGCCTCTAATGAGTGATATCTCTTAAGGAATAAAGACAGACTTGCAGCTTTGCTTCCTCCCTTCCAGGCTGAGAATGAGTGTGGTCAGCTGAAGGAGGTGTGTGACCGGCAGGCTGAGCAGCTGAGCAGAACCAGCCAGAAGCTGCAGGAAAAAACATCAGAGAATGAAGCAGATATAAAAAACCTGAAGGAGACCATCTTCGAGTTGGAAGACCAGGTGGAACAACACCGTGCTATAAAACTTCACAATAACCAGCTCATCAGTGACTTAGAAAGTAGGTGGAGCTCAAAAAAAAAAAGGATTTAAATTAACTTAGTCGGGGGGCTCAGTTATGGCTGCATCAGGGAGGAGGAAACATGTCCTTTACAAGTATTCCAATTTTGGCTGTTCCCTTCTGTTCATGCACAAAAGTACTATTTTAACAGTTAGTGCTATAGATATAATATTAGAGACAGTCTCCAAGCCTCATTCCTCAGTGAAGGAAGTATTACCCATTCTAGAAATTGGAATTATTGGCCTTTTAAAGAGCTTTTAGGGAAAAACACAGGGAAGAGCAGTAAAGTTGAGGTTGCTGTCATGTTGTGGACAAGGAGCTGCCACCTGGTGGAATGAGTGGCCCGTTCCATATTTTAGTGTTCCCTCAAGTGCTTGGGGATATCTGTGTGCTGAGTAAAGTGAATCCACGTGGGATTCTCTAAATTTCAAAGTCTGGTTTAATACCTGAAAATAACAACATATTTCAGAGGTGGTTGAGTAACAAATCTACTGTTGATTCCATTGATTTGCTGACTCAGTATCTTAATTCTATGATTAATCTCAGTTTAGACTGTTTAGTGGCATTGCTAGAAGCAAAATCAGCTGCTCTGCCCTCCCATTTTCACTTTCACTGTTGCCCTTATGTGTTTAATAGTCTTTTCCCTTTTTACTGTCCCAGGTAAAGCAATGAAACTGGAAGAGCAAAAACAGGATACAGAGAGGCAGCTGAAGGCTCTGACTAAGCAAATGAAGGTAAGGCTTAAGCTCCAGGACGAAGCTAAACTGAGCTTTTATTGCAGTACTAGATGAGAGAGAAGCTTTGTGTTTTCCTGAACAAGTGCTGAGATTTCTTTCTACATCCTTTCTCCATTCTCTTCTCTTTGTACTTCCATTGCAGTGGAGGGCTTAGAATCAGCTTCTTTGGCAATATTTGCGGTACTATAAAGAGGTTCAGTTTGACCTCAGCACCATCTTGAAATTGTGGTGAAATCCTTGTGATGACTGAAAGAGAGATCAGTAACTAAAATGCTCAGCTCAAAGTGGTTGGGTGCATTTTTACAGCAAACAGTTTGGGGGTTCTAATTGTTCTTTCTAGGAAGATGCAGAGGAGTGGAGGCGTTTCCAGGCTGACCTGCAGACTGCAGTGGTTGTGGCCAACGACATCAAGTGTGAAGCTCAGCAGGAGCTCCGTGTGGTAAAGAGGAAGCTGCAGGAGGAAGAGGAGAAGAGTGCCAGGCTGCAGAAGGAGCTGGATGAAGTGAAGGGCAGCAACAGGTTGGTTATTTACAGAGGCTAGGATGTGATCTCTGTGAGTGCTAACACGCATGCAAACAGTGCTTTGTCAGTAACTAGTCACTGGCTTGGACGTGCATGTTGTCTGTCTGTAACTCTTCTGGCAGATTTTGTTGTCTCTTATTCTGAGATGTTTCTGTTCTCTTTCTGTTTGACAACCTAGTTCTGTCAACGAGGCTGTGAAGGTTTTAATCAGCAAATACTAATTAATAACAGTTGCCAGTATCCTCTGATAGTTTTGTTCTCGGTCTGGTACTGCGCCGTGCTTTGTTGCCTTCGTAGCTCTCTGTGCAGCTGTATTAAAGCATCTGTGGAAAGATGGGTTGGGTACAGATATTCCATGGAACATCCAGAAGAGAACTACTTGACCTGAGAGAAGTCAATGAAGAAAGACAAAGTAACACAAGCAGTGGTACTGTGTATCAGAAATGTGTGCCAAGTGGATTTTACTCCTCTAGATTTTTCCATTTAATCTCTCTCCTGGTAAATTTATGGCCACAAGAACATAGTGAATCCTGTCATTTCTTTCAGGTGGAGTAACAGTCCAGCTTTATGTTGCACATATTTGCTCAGTGTTTTCCATTCAGGAGGTTCCACAGCAGCTGTACAGTAGATGGGACTAAAGACACGGGAGAGCTTTTGTGCGGAGGTGTATGGATCAGAATGCCTGGGTTGAAGAAGCAGAAATACTTCTTTTCAGAAAAATAAAGGAATGTATTTAAGCTCCAGCTTCATTATCAGAGTCCCAAGTGGATGCAAAAAAAAAAGCTGTTGCAGACTATGTATTCAGACAAAATGATTACCAGACAGTACTTAAGTTCTGGGCTCTGTTTCCATTCCTAATATGTTCCTAATGAAATTTCTCTTGTTTAAAGCAGGGTCCCTATATGAGGGTGGGGAGTCATATTCTTATAGTTTCCCCTCTGTATTCTTTTAGTTTTTAATCTGAAGATGTATTTGATAGTACTTAAAATGAATAGAGGACGGCCTGCTAATTTGCAAACTGGGATGTTCATCTTCCATGTTCAAAGAATGTGGCTGCACTGGAAGCCTCAGCTTCAGATACTGCTTTTTAAATTGGAAACCCAGAATCCATACATATGTAGTTCCAGGAGGAGATATGCAGACATGTATTTAATTATGTCAGTTTTGGCATTTGTGTCTCCCTCTCTGTCACGCACACAGATCTGTCTGTCTCTTTGTCATGTTGACTCTCTGTATAGCTTGCTTTGAGCATTGCATTGGTCATGGAGCTAGATATGCTGTCTGCAGTGGGCAGTATTTATTCTCTTTCCAAGACAGGTCATGAAACCAAATTTTGCATCTGTCAGTAAAACTAATTTGACTCACAAAGTGTGCAGAATTTCTGTACTGAGTGGTATGGAGAACAAAACGAAGCCTATGTAAGTCATTGTCTAAACAAAGCAGTGATCAGCAGCTCAGCACTGATATTTTAAAACTCTTCTGACCTATGAAACAAATTCCTGAAGTCACCAAAGCTCCTGCTGAGAGCCAGTTCTACACTCCCACATATTTTTGCATTCCTGAGGTCAGTGTCTTCCCCAGCACCTCAGCTTCTGTCACCCAGGAGGGTCTGGGGATATTCTCATCATTGCTTTCAGTCAGCTTCCTCAAATGCCACCGCTCAGAATCAGCGGTCGATTCTGGTACCTGTGGTGGTTTTGATGCATGCTCAGCACTGGTGGAAACAGTTTGTAGCATGATACCTTAACACAGTCTGTAAAGTATCCCTCCTATTTGCTAATGCTGAGCAGCTGCACGCTCAGCTGAATATCTGACAGTCCCTAGTGAAAGTTTCCTGTCTGATTTTTAAGCTCTTACTGGAAAATGTACCTTCCAAAGAGCTTGCTACTCAAAGGTTTTTGGCAAAATCTCAGCCATCTCTTGAGGGTCATTAGACTCCACCTCATAAATCCATCTTGAAGCCAATTTATCTCCTATGACATCCTGCCATTTTAATGTCTGCCTGTGGCTGCCTGAGTTCCTGCCTCCAAGTTTGATTTCACCGTTACATTCTTCTAATCAGACAAAAAGTCATTTTTGGTTTAGGAACAGCCAAAGAACTTGCAGAAAAAATCCTGATGAGGTCATCAAAGTTCATCTGAATGAAGGTAAGAGCCTCTCAAAGGCATCTCTAACACAGATTAAATGTCTAATTCTATGACTAAGAATGTTGGGGGGGGAGGTTGGACCAGCATCAACCAGATGAAATAAGGAAAAAAAGAGTTAACTTGTCCCAAGTTAGTGTTGATTGAAACCTAAAAATTGTTTAACCCATGCTTCAGACAGCCTTCTATGATACTTTACATCCTAATTAATATTATTTCTCTGCAGTAAAATGTAAAACAATCCACTGTTGTTTAACTGTCTTCTCACAGGTAGTGGAAATTGAAGTTAAATAATCTCCATCCTTGGAGGTTTTCAAGACCAGACAGGATAAGATCCTGAGTAAAAGTTTCAAGGTCTCGCTTTGACTCTTTCCCTTCAAGTTTTCAAAATGATTTTGGCACTAGACATTGTGTCTTGAACCAAGAACATGGAGGGAGGACAGTTGGGCTGGGAGTAGTACTTAGAGAAATTAAATCTGCCATTAAATGAGTGACTTCTTAGAATAATAAAAAAATTAACCAGATCTTCAAACGGAAGCCTAAACTGAAGATTGTCATGTATCCCACTAATTTGCTTCTGTTTTTCTTCCTGAAGTCTCAAATGCCACAGCATGGCAGTGTCACATGCTTTTCTCCTGGAAATGAGCTTGTACTCTGTGTATTAAACCCTGCTGTCAGTCTGTATGTGCTGATGTGCTGCTCATTTGTGCCTGTGTTTGCAGCTGTTCTGTCTCACAGAGGTTTGACAGTGCCTTCTGCTCTCACTCAGAGTAACCACAACTTCAGAGCAGGGTCCTTGGAGGAGCGATGCTTTGCTCTAGTTAGCGACTCAGGAGTTGTTTGGTGGGGGATTTGGGGGTTTTTTAGGGAGTTCTTGGTGGGTTTTTTTAACACTGGATGAGATTATTCCATCCCCTTCAGTGTTTCTGAAACAGGAACTGTGGCTGAGGTGGAGCAACTCTAGTTGCCTGGGATGGGTTCATGTACCCATTTTGAATGAATAGTCCTAACTGAGTAGAGGAGAGAAAGCCAGAACACTGCCACCCCCGTCCCAGAATTGATTCCCTGGCTTTAAATAATTTATTTCTTCCTTTCTGGATGACATAGGTTGGGGTTTTTTATTTTGTGTTGTTGTTGCTCATCATGTCCCAAAGCCAGGTTAATGCAGTGATAAGGCACTCCTTTAGCTGTTCTAGCAACACCATGGGTGTTTTCCCCTCTCCCCTTTTTTTAGTGATGATGGGATGATGTAAAATGGAGAGCTGTACCTCAGGGTGGGCATTGTTTTGGTTTATAACCTCCCCAAATGCTGTCTGTCTCTCCATAGGTGCCTGATCTCTACCAGCTAACACAGCCCTGAAGGGATGCACAGCCAGGCCTGTGAGACACTGCAGGACTTGCCTTCTACTCGCAGCTGAAAAAGGGAAGTTTCAATTCGAGAAAGCACCTCTGTTTTTTTTTTTATTACCCTGCAAAAGTCAAGTGTATTGCAAAGTGTGAATGCTCAGGTCCACCTCTTCCCCATGGGCAAGAGCCTCTCTCTTTGTTTCAGAAGGCTTCTCTCTCCAGAAGACTCCATGAGGCAGAAGAAGTTCTGAATTAGTCTAAAGCCAACTAAGCCATAAGAAGTAATCACAGAGATTTGGGGATCTGAAATAACTGAGAGCTTTTTTTGGAGCTGTTTTCCTTGAAATGGACATTTGAACATGCCATTTTAAGCTTAAGCAAGAATAAAACTGAGTGTGTATGTCTAATTTGTAAAATTTAATGGGCATACACACGAGTTCTCCATATAGTATTATATTCTATGATCTATCTCTGTGTGCCTAAATACATGTATGAGTACAGATCACGTGTACAGACACACAAACTCGGTGATGGGTCACTGAAATCCAGGAGGAAAACCGAATAGAAACACTGAAATTACTCAGTATCAGCTGCTCTGATGGTTTCAGATTTTTCCTCTTGTGCTGACAAGGCACTGGCCGCTGGGTGGCACGTCTGACCCGGTGGTGTGTTAGGGAGGGGTGGTGCCCGAGGAGCGTGTCCTGCTCTAACCTTCACGGAGAACGTTCCATGAGAGGTTTGTCCCGGCCGTAAGAACTGCAGATGGGAGAGATCAGAAGGAAAAGAATGGAACATATCAAGCCCCCAGTGAACACCCTCTCAGAAGGGAGTTGTTCTCATGCCTTTAACTCAGGTGAAGTATACGATGATCAGGGAGAACTTGAAGTTCAGCTTTGCAACCGGAGACGCCTGGAGAGAACTTTCCTTAGACGCGAAGGAAAAACTCACAAGTCACCATCTCTAGCAGGAGACTTACCAGGATTCATTCCAGGACTGGAATTTCACCTTTTGGCTGTGGGATTTCTGTCCTTTCCTTCTGGATGTGAAGACCTAGCAAGGGCCTGGTCTTGGAGCAGGCTGAGCTAGCAGAGAATCCCGCGGGATGTCCTGGCTTTGGCATGGCCTCCACCTCTGTGCCGTGCTGCTGGAGTGTATGCCTACATGCACACTTGTGTTGCCTTTCTTTTCTGTGCTGGCAGCTGTTGAATGTTGGTTTTTATGTTTAAGAAATATATATTGAAGTGCCAAATAAATGTTTTAAGTGTCTGGAATTGTCTGCTACCTGCCCTTGGCCTCTCTTCTATTCTGTGCATCAGTAGCTGTGTGTCTCTGCTTTGTGTCCCTTGGAGTTCAGGAGGAGTCACAACAGTGACAGGAACTGTGGCAAAGACTAGATTGTGGAGTAATTATTTCTGCAAATGTGGTCCTGTGGTCCTTGGCCACCTGTAGCCAAGTCATTGGAGCAGTTCAGAAATTCCACAAACACATGAAGGCTGAGTTTGCCAAAAATCTGTACATTAATCACAGAAGGACCTTCACCTTGTTGTTAGTCAGTTGTCCACGTGTTTCAAACCGAGAAAACAGGGAGACTAACTCCTGGGAATAGAGAAAAGCTCCCTGCATCTACTTCTCTCACTAGTGAATGAAGGGAACTTGGTGGTGGTTTTATGAAAGGGACTGCACGTTTGAATTCCTTTGTGGCTACAGTGCTCTGCTTCCTCCTGGAGCTGCTCCACTTCAGCCAGCTGCACTTGCAGCATTTGTCTGTGTAAACCATTCATTCTTGTTTCAAGGAAAGCATACAGCAGGAGATGACATTTAGCTCAAATCCATCACTTTTGTAGCTGAGCTTGTGTCAGTCCTCTTGGATGGCTTAAGCTCTGCTAAGCTGAATAAATTCTCTGTATAAGGAGGAGTCATTTTGGGTTTGAAGTCATGGCTTGTCATTAATCTTTCTAATTTGTGTTCTCCTGTGCTGTCCCCCTGAATTAGCTTCCTACTGCAAGTTAAGCTCTTACTCTTCTGCTTCTCTATTAAGAAACCCATATCTGTACACATACCTGCAGCTCCTTACCATACAGATTTCTTTTTAAAGTGGAAGAGTGCTCACCAAGTTTCATAACTCCCCATTGCTTGTTGGCTGGCTTGTGTGGTTTCAGTTGAAGCAAATGGATCTCAGCACTGTGTTTCCTACCTTCTCTGCCAAGGTTTACAGATTGCAAGGTTTGCAGAGGCCTCAGTTTTCTGTTATGATTGTGTTTAATCAAGGAGGTTGTTTCAGGCTGCCTATTACAAATATACAGACTGAAGATTACAGGAAGCATCCTGACAAAATTGAAGCTGGTTGTAGCTCCAGCACTCAGATCTCCACAATTACTCTGTACAATGGCAGAATAATGGCACATGAATTCTCAGTGGACTCTTCTGTGGCACAGCACAGGGACTGGTCTGGTTACTCTAACTTGTTTGCATCCTTTTGCAGTCACAGGCTAGACTGGGGAGGCTGGTCTGTGATGTCTGAGGTGTTCTCAGAGTTCAGTCCTAACAGTGAAGTGATGGCTGCCTAGAGCATACCTCTGCCTTGCTTTGTTCTTGAGATTTGCCACTCAGCCTACAGGCATTTACCATTTGTTTCCTACTCATAATGCTCCACAAACCTTGTGCATACGCTTTTTACTTGGATAATTAGAACTCTTGTCCAGTGACCTATGTAATTCTTGAAAGTGTAATAGATTGCATTGGGTAGTTTGGAATCTTGAGACAGAAATTTATCCTCCTTCCATAATTTACTAGAAGCAAGACTCCTTTAGCTTTTGTGGCTTGTGTAACTATGGTGCAGGTGCTGTCACCTGCTGATTTGTTGGTTATGCTTTATGAAGCAACAGAACAAAATTTAAAGGCTAAAACTTAAAAGCAAAACAGTGGCTCCCTCAGAGCTCCATGAATCTTATCCAGTCTGCCTTTCCTCCTTATTGGATTAAATGGAGAATGGAATTGAAATGGCTTTTTCTCTGGCCATCTGCCTCTGCAGGCTCCCCCTGGCACACAGGGAGCTTGAATGAATTAGCAAAGAAATAGCCAATGTCTGCTTAAAGACAGCACCTCCTTAAGCTCTGCCAGAAATAGAAACTTGAGTCACTCTTATTCTCTTATTCATTGACACCCTTTAGCCCTTTGCATTTTATAGACTCTGATGGCTAAAGGGAAAGAATAAAGCTCTGGCTTCTATTTTTAGCTCCCAGGAGTTATTCAGCCCTGTAGGCACTTTATGGATGGAGTCCTCCAGCCTTCTTTGAAATCATTTCTGGTTTTGTGTTCGTGTAGCTCTTGGTGTGTAACATAAATACAGGGCAACGTGGTGAGACCTCAGAACCTGCAGATCAGCAGCTCATGTGCAGGTTCTGAGCAGGTGGGAGATGGGGAAAGTAAAGTACAAATAATCTCTTTTTACATGACTAGACTTTGTTACTTGCTTGCAGCTTTCCTAAACTAAAGGTAGGTAATGGCACTCCAGGTTTACCTGAGAGCTGCCAGGTAAGTACAGTGTCAACACTGAGCAATGTCAGTTGGATCTGTAAAATACAGGACTAGAAGTAACACTTTCCCTCTGTGATTGTATTTGCTATTTAACACAGCTGTGGACTTTTCCTGGATGAACTCCTGTAAGTCCAGCACCTAATCTCAACCTCAAAGTTTCTTTTCAATGGAGTAACTTAATTATCCTTCCTGTTAAAATATAAAACTTATTTCTATTTTGGGTTTCTCTCTCTTCATTCCAGCCACTGGATTTTGGCATTCTTGTGTCTACTAGGATGAAGCACTTGACAGTTCTCTTCCCCATGTAACTGCTTATGGGTTGTGATTGAGGGTTCCCTTATTCAGCAGATGTCGTTGTTGATAAGTCAAAGTTTTTATTCTGAAATATATTTTATGCCTTTCATCTGAACTCTGTACAATTACTTATTTTCAGTTATGGCATTTTAAGTGGTAACAGGACTCCAGCAGTGGTCACACCAGTTAAACCCAGTATAAAATAACATCTTTCTCATTGGGGACTTTCCTCATTATAAACTGAGGACCACAGTGTGGTGGTACCTGTGCTCTATTGAAAGCCCATTTTCAGGTAACTATCGATGATTACTCAACAAACTGCTTTTTTTCTTTGATAATCATCCTGTGTGAGGATTTGCAAGGGGGATGAGGTGGTTAACAGTGCAGAAAGGTTTGTTAGACTCACTGATGTAACATTTGCCAGGCACTGCAAGAGAAGGACACGAATATTCTAGTGAGTGTTCCACGTGCTGGGCACTGCAGTAAAAGATGCACATCGTTGGATTTGCCTCACTGTGAAGATCTTCAATCTCTGCTTGCACTTCCTGTTGCCCCTGACTTTGATGTGCTTTCTGCCTTGCAGGCTGACAGCTGAAGAGGTGGAATCTCTGGAGTCAGATGCAGCCAACCGCTGGCAAGGAGTCTGCCTTAGCAGAGCATCTCCCACCCCCCCAGAGTCTGCAGCCACTGTGAAGTCACTGATAAAGTCATTTGACTTGGGATGCTCAGGTATTTGAACACTGTGTTTTGTAGTAAAAAAAAAAATTCTAGCAGTGAGCAGGTGACTGCTTCTTGCTTCTGAGTGGATGTTTTCTGTCAGTGCTTGGTACGTAAATGCTGTCTCAGGGGTGTCACCACGCTGTGGTTCCCTGTTCTGACAAGATGGGTTTGAAATCCAAATGTTTCAGTGGCTTTTTCCTTGCAGGTAGCACTGGACAAAACATCACAGTTCACAAGGTCCCCAGGAGCCCTCTCAGTGGAATTCCAGTGAGGACAGCCCCAGCAGCTGCTGTGTCCCCAATGCAGGTACAATCCTTTCCATCCTCATAGTTTTGAAAGAGGTGGACACAGTGTTGCCCCAACGTGACCTGGTTTCGGCACTGACAGGGGGAAGGGGAAACCCATCTGTTTGTTTGCTGTGAAACATCAAATGCTGTAGTATTAACAGAAAGGATCAAAGTGAGTTTGTCTTGACCTCAGCTTAGAGGTCTCGGTGGATGCATGTGAACTCTTTGGGACACAATTCTGAACTTTTATCACCCTTGACCAGAAAACAGGTTTCAGTTATTGAGGGGGAGTTACAAGGAGCATCACACTGAACTAAGCAGCTGGCATATGAGTTGAGAGAAATGGGATAGTGAGTTTCCTTCTAACATATGATTCAGGGTGCTGGGAACAGAGTTAGGATTAGGAACAGGCATCCTTACTTTTGGTTTGTGACACTAGATGGTGTTTGACATGAGAAAAAATGGTACAAATAGAAGTGGGAAATAGTTCAGGAACCAGTATATTACCAGCTAAAAATACTGTGCCTTTGTCCTTTTATTTTTCACAATTATTTCTCCAGCTCTAGGTACAGCTGATACCCCAATGAAAGGTTTCTGTATCCCTTCACCTGCTTTTTGATCTTGAGAGAGCAGAAACTTTCTGCTCACCTATTTAAGCATGATGGCAAGTATTTTTTTAATAATCTTTTGCACCTTTGTTTCACAGAGACATTCTGTATATAACAATGCCAAGCCAGCCAGCAAGGGCATTGCCAGACATGCAGACCTATCAGACCTTCCTCTTGCAGGTAAGCTGTAGTAACTGTATAGATGTTGCCTCTTTTTGTCAGCTAAAGCTTCTCATTAACTCTTGGCCTCTGCCAGGATATTTTTCCTCTTCTCATATGGTCAAAGAAAACATGAAAAAGGGTCTTCGGTGTCTTTGTTTTAAAGGGCTTATTAATTTTGTTGTGTTTCTATTCCCATCTTGATCATAACTGAAAAATAACTGATTTATTGTGGTCTGCCAACACAAACTCGCCTTCCTTATTCTAAAGTATCCACGGCACCTCTCTAATCCGTGCTGTGGAACTGGAGAGGACTGGATTTTGCTCAACATGTATGTATCTGGAACAAGTCCAGAGCACTGTCTTTTGAGGGTTTATTTGTTTTTAAATTGAGCTTCATTTGAAACACATCAAACATTTCAGATACCAATGTGAGTGTTTTAGGAACAGTCATATTTGGGCTCGAAATAGTTTGTTTTGAGAGTTCTCAAGAGATGAGTTTGTTTTTATTTCACACTTTGCTTTTGTTCTCTTGTCATTTAATATTCTTTTCTACCAGTGTTTGTTTCCCATTTTCTCTAGGGTCCTTTATTTTGATTATCTAGTCCTGAATGTAGTTGCTGCATTGGAATCAAAACTATTAACAACAGATTCTTGAATTTTTAA
>JAWWLV010000053.1:3820810-3870477 GCA_035041135.1 Platyrinchus mystaceus | reverse complement strand
TATTTTGATTATCTAGTCCTGAATGTAGTTGCTGCATTGGAATCAAAACTATTAACAACAGATTCTTGAATTTTTAAGGACAGATGAAATATTATATTCCTGTAGTTAAACTGCAGGGAGGGACAAAAAATATCCATTGCAATTTCTTCATTGGTAGATTCACTGGATTTTCTGCAATAGTTTGCTAATACAGGAGAGATATTAGAACCTGCCTTCTATTTGAGAATCTTCAGATATTTTTCCAAGATTCCCCTTTTGTCACTAAAAGATGGAGGAGAACAGAAAAACAGGTGATAGGGTAGGTGGCAGCACAAACAAGTAACATCTGGTCCATGCTTTTGGGTTCTCCTGCAGGAGTAAATGCTAAGCAAGCAGAAATGTCTTCTTCTGTCTGGTGGAATGGCCAGAATTTACTGACTTGTATCGGTTGGTTTCCAGAAAGTGTCTTGCATGAAAATAAACAAGGATCCCAAACAGAACATAAGACTTTTTTAATCTCTACCAGTTCACTGTAGAGTGAAGTAATCTGTCAACTGTGTAACATCATGACAGTCCTTAACAATAAATATCCCACTTCAGGCCATGGATAATTTCTGTTATTACCTCTGGACAGTTGTTCTGTGAAAATCTGTTGAAATCAACAGATATTTTATTAGCCATTGTATGGTAAAAACTGATGGTTACTTATCTAGCAAGTTCCTGTATTTACAGCTTCTCTTTGTACCTGGGTTTAATTTAGTTCCAATAATCCATAGCAAAGGCTTACTCACTGTAGAGTTGTAATAGCTCTGGTTCCAATCTAAATAATCCTAGAAGGCAGTTGATCCAAGCCCTGTGCAAACAACACTGAATTAAAAATCATCCCCAAGGAAATTCGGAGTGAAGTAGTCTCCATAATAATAATGTTCTGGCTGATTCCATCTGACCAGTATCACAGCAGGGTTCTGTGGTGGCCTTAATGTGACCCAAATGTTACATAGCTGGAGAGGGGAATGGATTACTTCACCCAGAGAGGTGGTTGTGATCTTTTCATTTAGAGTCAAGGCTTTACTGGTTCCATCCTGGGCTTTGTAGCACCCAGAAATAAGTCAAAGGAAGATGAAGCTGAGGTAAGAAGGAATTCACACCTCTAGGTGATGTGGCATTAATTGATAATTATAGGGAGTTAACCAGAAAGGAGGAGAAAAACTTGTGCTCCACATTCAATTTATTTCTGATAACATGATGTGCTGGTCATAGTCCTGGCCTGTTACATCACCTCATGTACTAACATGCAATGATTCGATTTCTCTAATCTCTTTGGCTTCTCTTCAAAAACCTATCAGCATTGGATTCTTTGGCTACTAATTTTGTTGATTTTCTTTCATGTATATAAACATGCATACATTTCTATGTGTGTCTGTGTGTACATGTATATAAATATATATCTTATTACCTACCACATGATGCCTGGTATCCCCTCTGTCAGAACTTTGGGAAGTCTCATTATATTCATAGCAAATGCACCTATATTTTTATTACACATATTATGCATTTTATATCATGTAGATAAGTGCCTTTTCCTGCTGCCTTGAGCTGGGTTGTATTCAGGAGACAAAGAGCTTTCTTTTCACAGTTCTGCTAATGGCAGAAAAGAAATTACTGTACTAGGGCTGGTCAGTCCTCTGGTGAAGATATCTGGTGATCAGCTTTTGAACCTTTCAGACTGTAGATTTTGGTATTTCCCTTCATTCACCTGGGGCCCCTACCCCCCAGCAGGAGTATCAATCACAGGAAACCAGGCAGCCTGGACTGTTGAAATCATCAAAGCCATTCCTTGTTGTGATCACCTCTAATCTGCTCAAGGTTTCCCAGCCCCATGTGTGTTTAATGAACAAATGAGTACATTTGTTTAGAATCAAAACAACAGACTGCATATTGTGTGCCGGGTGGCAGGACAGTGATTAATCAAATTCCTCAGGCTGCAAACTCACAGCTTTTTCCTTTTAATTCCCACAGACCTTCTGAAGGGGAGAAACGAAGAGCTGAAACCAGACCATTACCTGCGCAAAAGCCCCTCCCTGGAATCCCTGAGCAAACCCCCCATGGCCTTCAGCAGCAGGATGCTTACCTCTACCCCCAGCAGCTTGAAACCCCAAAGCAAACTCAGGTACAGCCTCAGTTTCCTGGGAAAAAAAAAAAAATAACACATTAGAAAGACTGACAGCATTGCCTGGCCTGCCCAGTTTGGAATTTCCAGACTGTGTGAGATCCGGATATCAGAATTCGGATTGGAATGACCACAGTTGTCTGTAAGATGAGCAATCACGATGACAGTGAGGATGACAAGCTTTCAGTTGCATGCAAGAACTCCATCCTGTGTACAGGATAATGAGGTCAGCCTTCATTATCCTACTGTAGCTTTGCGTGTTATGGTGAGTTAAAAACCAAAGGCTCTGAGGGCTAAAGGAAATTGGACACATAATCTTCCTCTCTCTTGAGAAAAAAAGCTATTTTCTAAAAAAAAGCTATTTGCTAAGAAAAAAGATATTTTCCTCTGATCTCCACCATTAATTCCACCAGTAGAGTGGAGACACGGTGGGGGTGTTGATTGCTGGCCTTTAACTGTCCTCAGGGCCTTGAACTGCAATGCAGCTTCATTTTTCATTTTGTTCAACAGCTCGTTCTGCAGCAGCTCAACTGGGTGTGAATTTGCTGTTAGAGATCCTTTAGATAGTTCCTTTTAATTCTACACCCTAAATCCTAGTTTTTGGTATGTAAAACAAAGAGGTTACTTGAAAATTTTATAAGTAAAGCTGATGAAAATAACAGCAGAAATGCTGGGTTGACGCACACCATCGAATATCCACAGGCTGCTGCTTTTTCAGCCCTTTGTGTGCAGTGATACCACCTGGATTTGTCTCATGTGAAGGCAGATACAGAGTGCAAGCTCTGAAAGCTATTTCAGTCTGGTTAACATTTAGGTTCTGTGCTGCCATTCTGCTTTGTCATACAGGTATTATTTACACACTGGTGAAAAATAAGAGATTACAAGCACATTTATCATCTTCTCCCTTATGCTTCCCTGGTTTAGTGTGGAGAGGAAGGACCCCCTGGCAGCCCTGGCTCGGGAGTACGGGGGTTCCAAGAGGAATGCTTTGTTGAAATGGTGCCAAAAGAAGACTGAGGGTTACCAGGTAAGGACGGGCATAGGTACATTTTTACTTTAATCTGAGAAGTAATTAATGTGTATATTACAGCCAGTTGATTTTTGCATGTTTACTTCTACTGGGTGTTTCCATCCTCTTCCTTCAGATTTCGTTAGCACTGCAGTCCCCAATATTGCATTGCCATAATTAATTGGTATACAACCCTCAAAATATTTACTGCCTCAAAGGTTGTTGATGGTGAGAAACAGAGTGTATATATGCACAGCAGCTTCAGTTTGGCATCAGTTTTTGAAATTACATTCTAATATTTTTTTCTATAGGCCTCTGTCATCAGTACACTACTGTGTGAGGTTTTAGTTTGGTCCTTTTTCTGCAAAAGGAGAGAAATATTTCATTGTGTGGCCTTGACTAAATGAAGTTTGCAGAGTGATTTTTTACGGGGATAATCATTTGTCCAGGTTCTGCATGGCCATTGCTGTGTTCTCTGGCCAGTGTTGGTGTACAGTTGAATTAGGCCTTTGATTCTGCAAAGAAGGCAATTACAGACAATATTCCATCCTGGGATAGATGCTGGGTGTGCAGGATAGTCCTGGTGTGATATAGTGTTGGGATTTTTCTTTCTTAAGAATAATATTGTTTGTTACTTCGAGCAGAAGACAAAAGCAGTTTTCACCACATGAGATGCACCCTGGAGCAAGTCTTTAATAAAAGCAGAGTCCACCTTTTAAAAGTAAATAATAAAATATTTTTTTCTTCACAACCAACCCTTCATGAAGCATTAGCTGCAGGGTGCAGGAGTTTGGGAGAAAAGACAGTAGCTTTCCCTTTTAGTGAACTGATCTATGTGAAAGTTTGTCATTTCTTAGCACTGGTTTGTAGCAAGGTTTCACAGAAGGACAAGGATCAGAGAAAGCTTCTGACTTCAAACACACCTTAGAAAGAATAAAGCCAGAGTTAGTCTTTAGCCTCCAGTTCTGTGGTACTGCCTGCAAGGCTACAGTGCTGTCCTCTGAAATTGTATGTTCTGTGCTGTGTTGGTTTATTTTATATCTCATCTACTAAATTTCTCCTGTGTGTGGGAACATTCCCATCCAGTCCTCAGAAAACAATTAACGAAATACAACTTTTCCAAGTCTAACTTCTGTTAAGCAAACCCATCTCCTGAGTAACACTTTCTCCTAGTAGTGTTTCCCTTTTCTGTTTGAAATGGCACATACGATGTGCTGCCTCCACTCTCTTGAAACAGTTTAACTCTGATGAGTTCACAGTTAGAAGTGTTCTCTGAGCATCAGCCTGTCGGTTTCTTTCTCTGATTTACACTCAAGTTGGACTAAATGTATTGCTTTTAGAAATCATGTGGCTTTGAAAATAGAGAGACCTGTCTCGATTCTGTAGGTACAAACCTGGCACCAAAAGTGACAAGTATTTCCTCAGTGATAGAAGAGAAACAGAGCTGTGTTTTGCTGTGCAGAACCCAGGCAGTGCAGCTCACTGTGTCTGGGACAGCAGGCCACCCAGGAGGGATGCAAGGCAATCCGGGTCTGTTTGTTTTTCCTTTAGTATCAGTCTCTGGAGGAAAGTGTGTCCATGCTTTGGAGGAGGGTGGAAGTCTTTGCTTCATAGATGGCTGCTGGAGTGTTGTTGCTACGTGACTGTCCAGCTGATGTTTCAGAAAAAGCTTTGTCGTTTTGGCTCCTGCTCTGGTGCTGCTCTTGTTCTGTTCATGGCTGTTCTCTGTTGCTGGTTTTCAGCAGTGTTTGAGAACAAGCAGGTGAAGCCCTGACAAACTCTGTGCAATCCAGGAGAGCCTGAGCAGTTCAGACTGTGACATGGTGGGGGCTTTATTACCCAGAGTGTAGGTGTAAGATCTCAGGGCAGAAATTGAAGTCAGATGAACCAAAGGACAGTCACAGTACTGATTTATGCTGAGAGTCTTCCCTCTCTATCTTCACTGCTTCTTTTAGAGGCATTCTCTCTTGGACATTCTTCCTCAGATTCTCATTCCCATTGCACTCTTTGCAGTGCATTCACTAACTCCTCTTGAACTTGCCTTTCCCAGACCCTTGCACTCTCACAGTAAGGCTGATGTTAAGCTCCACAGGGAGTTTTTATCATTCTTGAGTACAAGAACTGGAATGGAGTAAAGAACGTCATCCTCCTTCCTGCCTCAGCCCCTGCAAGGGTGGGAATGAGGTAATGGACTCCACGGAGCAGAACCCTGATGACGTGCATGACTTCTTTTCCACAGATAGTATCCCTGTCTGTGAGGCATCATCTGTGCAAATTCCAGGATAATCTGTCATGGAATTTCTAACCTGAAGCCCAGAAACACAGAGAACTTTGGATGCAAACTGTTTTCAGCCCTGTCACAGTAGAATGAGAGAATAAAAATAAAAAGCTGCTTGGCTGCCTAACTTCTGTTTTCAGTGGCAAAATGTGTGATAACAGTTCCCCATCTGAGCTGGGGAGAAACAGGGAGATTCCTTTCTGTTTAAATTATGATTTCATAAAACAGTATGAGCAAAGTGGATTAAAATAACTGATATTCTCAGTAGCAACTACTCCCCATGTCCCAGATTCCCTGAGGAAAGTTGGATTAGTGACCTAGGAAGGTATCTGGGGATAAGAGCTAGGGACCAGCACACAAGACTGCACTTTTAAAGTGCTTTAATCCATACAAAACTTATAGATAGAAATTGGCATCCTGCCCCTGGCATATATCATAGAATCACTTAGTTTGGAAAAGATCTGTAGGATTGAATCCAACCAATCCTTGCATGGACTACAGTGGGAACATTCCCTGGCTTTGAACTTCAGTGTGTTCCCCAGGAGGCAATCTCATAAAACAGAACAGAGACACTGGGGGGAGCTGAGAGAAGTGCAGCACAAATTAGTAGTGGCCTGGAGGCTTTTGTTTGTTTTTTAAAAAAAGAAATTGTATGAGTTTACAGTAACTGAGGGGAAGCAGGAAAGCATCTCTGTTTCTGTTGTCTGCTGTGTCAGATCTAAGATCCCTATTTAAACAGTGATTTGATATCAAAAAGATACGAACACTAAGGAGAGAGAGTATTTAGAACATGAAAACAGAATCACTAGAATGAAAATAGAGAGGAAGTTCAGTTTAATGACTAGGAGGAAAGAATATGGAAGTGGGATCGCATAAACTGTGGCATGATCGGTCATACTATTTCAATTGTCGTGTTTTGATGCATAGATGAATGTTATCTGGCATTTTGACCTTTGATTCTGAATAACTATGTAGGGGAGGTGCTAAAAAGTCTCAGCAGTAAAAAGAATTGCAGTGAGATCAGGCTTCGGGCTCAGTGTCTTTATGCAAAACTTCCTTGTGGAAAACTTCCAGCTTTAAACCCCCCTAACCTTAATGTAATGTAATGTAGGGTTCCCTATAAGATCTGTGCACTGGCACAGGATCCCTTTTGCCAGCCATACACACACTGTCCCTTCTGCCTTTCTGAATTCGTTGACATCATGGTGTATAATGTAGGGGGATGAGGTGACCAGACTTGAGAACTGCTTTTGTGGCTCTGAAACTCAATTTACCACAAGTCCTTTGAAACACAAAGCCCGCTGAGAGTAAGCTATTTATGCTAAAATAGCTTTTTCTCTGTTGTCTTGCGAGTTTTTTTCATCTGTTTAAAAAGATGATGCATCACAGCAGCAGTGTGAAGTAGGAACTGGGTGCCTCTTTTCTAACAGTCTCAGTTCCTACCAGTTGTAACTCCTGGAAGCTGCTGGGAGTCATTCTTGTTGCATTATCACCTTCCATAATCATATCATTAGTGACTGTGGTGTTATTTAAGTGCCCTGATTCTGTTTGCTCTCTGTGGAGACCATTTGTCAGGGGGCCAAACCTCTCTAGATTAAGTCTATTGCTATCCACAGATGTATTGTGAAAACACAGAACTTCAAGGGGCACTTAACCCGTGATCATCAGAATTGAGGATTATTGTTTCTGCCACACATACTCTCTCCAGAGAGGGGAGGGAAATTGCTACCATGTTAATGAGTATGGTTTGCTTAAAAGAACTATTTTCCTGTTCTTTGCAACCACTACACACCCATCCTGTGCAAAGAGGATCTGAAGCTGGCTCTTTCCACCAATGCATAATTGTGGTTATTCTTTTTATCCAAGTTATGTTTGGTTTAACAGGTCCCATTTGGGATCCACTTGTTGAAGAACCAGCACCTCTTACAATAAAGCTCTCTGTGTGGTTGTCCTAAGTAGAGGAATGCTAAATAGGAGGAGATGAGGAATGTTCTAGAACTGACAAAGGGAAATGGCAGCTATACCTCTGAAGATGTTTATATTTCGTATATTCTTGACCTGTGCATTCAAGCCACTGCATTACATCACCTCCCTGGCTGTGGCACCACCAGCTTATGGCTAAAGGCAGTTCTTCATTGAGCAAAGATGCAAAAGGAGAGAAAAATAAAGCTGTTGCAGTATTTGCTGTGTATGAAGTAATTATAGCAAGAGACTGGTTGACTAGTGGTTTGGCAGTGAATATAATATAAAGCTCTTTATCCTTTTGTGTTCAGTTTAAACTCAGACTAATACTAGCTTTTTGTTTATGAATTTGTGGCTTTCTTTCTCTCACAGGAAATCACATTCCTTTTCTTTTTATGCTGGACAGTATTTCCTCCCTAACCTCCTTGTTCTCAAGCTCTATTCCATGTTGTTATCCCCTGCTTTTCCTGATACTTTTTTGACTGGTTTGCAGGTGTTTTCCTGGGGCTGCACTTTGTGAGGACCTGCTTTATGGAACATTCAAAAACTCCTTCATGGCCAGCTGTACCTTAACACATCCCTCTCTGAAGGTTTCTTCCTTATTCTGGAAACTAAGGGCTATATTTAGAAACAAGAAGTCAGTTTTACTTCTTTGTACGTCATCAGTGTGAGTTATTGACATTAACTGTCTACTTAAGCATTAATCTTTTTTCAAGTGTCAGCTGAGCACTTTGCTTGACTCTGCACTTGAGTTATCTTGGACCACAGAGTGTGAACAGACCTATGTAAATAATATATATATATATGTTTACAAATAAATGCTGCCACAGTCCTCAGGGTTGGTGCTCAAGCAGGCAATTCTAGCAAAGCTGATTCTTCACCAGAATTAGAGCTGAATGGCACAAAACCCTCAGAACCTGGGCAGAATATAATTCCTGGGTCTTGGCTCAGTCAAACACTTCCTTGGACACCGATATAATGGAGCTTAGTTTGAAATCCTTGGGAATCCCAGCACAGCTGTGCACTGTCCTAAGGAAATAGAGAAAAGAACCCAGTTGTTTCTTAATCACCAGATGTACACTGGGGTATGGGAGTGATTCTCTTACCCTTTTTTACGTTGCTTTTCGTGTCTGTGTAGCCTAAAACTGTTTCAGTACATTTCCAAATTGTATTAATCTCTCAGTTTCCTATCTACACAAAGCAGATTTCTAATTTCCCCTCTGCCACACCAACCTGCATGCTGGGATCAGCCAGAGCCTGCTGAGCAAGCAGGAAAAAGCACTGACTCACCGTGAACTGCACGAGGTTCAGCCCTGACACAGCGACACGTCCCCTGAAGTGCCGGTGCCAGCAGAGCCCTTCTGCTCACAGAGGCTGCTGAGAGCTCTGAGTCTCCTCAGCACTCGTTGCACTTTGACATTTAGGAGGATATAGGAGCAGTGGTTTTTTTCCCAGGAAGTTATTAGCATATTCTGTGAGTTTCTGAGACATTTCTGGCTGTCTCTGTGTTTCTCTGATCTTTGACGAAGAGGAGGACGTTGACTTTTCCTGTCTACACAGAAGCTGAAAGGAGTTTTGGTAATAGCTGTTGAGATAGGAGGGTTTATCCAGTGTTTTAATAAAAATTGACAATACATTGGTCAGGAATTTTGCTGCCAGGTCTGCTGTGGACCATCTTTGTGACCTTGGTAGTCTTACATTATAGCATTGCCTTGATTTCCCCAGCGGTTAAAATATAGATCACAGAATCATAAAATTGGATCATGATAAGTTTATTAATATTTGGAAAGATGCTCTGATAAAAAGGCCAATCTGGAGAATGTTTTAATTCATGAAAATACAGGCTGAAAATTTCAAGATATTCCCAAATTTTTTTTTTCCCATAACAAATGTTTTCTTTTCCTAAGTAAAAAATATTTATAGCTGAATGTGTACATGCCATTTCTCTGTATGTCCCAGCTGGACCCAGGGTTTGGGTCTGGAAAATAAATGCAGCAGCCAGATCACGGCATGTTGGGAATAATCAGGTTGATTATCAATGTGCAGACCCCGTTCTCAGTGATGCCAGTGCCTGAACGTGCTTCTCCAGTGTAGCCAAATAACTTGAGCCAACCTTTTTTCACACAAAGGGCTTTATCCTGTAAACAAATACAAGTCTCTTGATTGGAGGGATAAAACAGACGCCCATGCAGCTCTCTCATGCATAACTTTCTATCCTGCTGGGTAATTTTAAAAATAGCATTTACATTCTATCCATCCCAAAGTCCAAGACCCTTTCCTTGTGTTGCCTGGATGCACTGACAATCGGTGAAAACCCTGAATTGATTGGGCACCACCTGGAACAGCTCCAACCTGGGAGTTTAACTGGGAGACAGCTGAGCCCTGCTGCCTGCTCCATCCATAACCTTTATTTTTGGGACCTCTCCCCACCTTGTTTCCATCCTTTACCGTGAGCCTGCTGCAGTCTGCAGCCTGCTCCTCCACCCAGGAATTCCAGGACATGCCTAATCTCTGCACTCTCAATACAGATAATTAAAAAGAGCTGTGGGAGCAGCCAGTGTGGTCATTAGCAATTCTGCACCAGGGCTCCAGGCAGGAAGTAGCTGTGCTGCTGTCTTGGACACAGAGTGGAGCGAATTCCTCCCCCTCTCTCCCTCCCTCCCCTTCCCCAGAGTATCTGTGTGGTCCTTGGAGCTGCATCTTCACTCCTGCAGCCTTGGGGATGAGGGAACACAGCCCAGTCTTTCTCTGTGGCACTCACCAGTGGTGTCAGTTATAGGAGTGGGTGAGAAAGCTGATGGAAGTGTTAGCTGTGTGACAAGCAGGGAGTTGGCTTTCAGCAAGTGAGCACTGAACAAGGGTGATTTAGACTGAAGAGAAGTGCAGAGCAGAAGTGAGGGCTCACCAGTATCTAATGGGATTACTGCAATAGAGAGAATTTGTTAGTCCCTGGTCTTGCTGTGTAATCCACTTCTGCCTCTCCAGACAGAACTAACACTTACTTTGCCCTCTCATAGAACATGACAGTGGTTTAAATTATAGAAGTACCAGTCACACTTGATAAATATCTTTTGTCACCATTACCTCATCTCTGAAATGACCCAGAGACATTGGTAAAATTGCTTCTGTGTGGACCAGCTCTTGCTTGGCCCCGTGTGTTTGTGTAACAAACAGCCAGTCCTGATGAACTCAGCTTTATACATCTTCTCCCTTTCTTGTGCAAAGCAATATAAACTAAGATCCAAAATAAGGAATATGTAACTTCACCAGCCTTTAATGCGACCTTTGAAGTAATGAGGATGTTGTCATGGGGTTATTTGCACTGAAAACAACTCATATTATTTGCTAGGAAAGGTTCAGATATGTTCACTGTGTGTTATGTGTACTTTGCCAGCAGCTGCTCTCAACCCCTGTGCACCAGAATTTTTTTTTCATTATAAGAATTCAGTTTTTATGTATTGAAATGTAAACAGAACCTGGAAAACATGACCAAAAATACAGTGACACTTGCCAGTCCACACACAGTCCTGGCAGCAATAGACCTGAAGGGCAAAGATAAGGTCTGTTTGGGTCATTTAAGGGAGGTTACTTACTCATTGTAGGGTTGCAGGGATGGTTTCAGTGTCAGGAGTAACTCACCTTGCAGGCAGAGGAAATGGGAGGGTACATAATGGCTCTATTACCTTAAATGTCTCCCATTTCCTACTACTTTCATGTTTTTATTCTTATGAAAACTTTATTTCAGCACCACCTGTCTTTTGTGATCAAAATACCAGAACAAAGCTGCCTCGTGGAGGTCCTGGACCTCCTCAATACCTCGTGAAGCTGAACTGGAAGAGTGCACAGATCATTTGAGAATGGCTTTACAATTTACTCTGAATGATGTCTCTGGGTCAACTCCTGTTCAGATGAGCTTGTTTTGAGCACAGAACTTCAGGGAGCATCATTACACCTAGTTTTACTAGTCTGCCTCAACTAGGAAAAGTAATAAAGAAAATTGGACCTGCCTGACTTTCTGGTATCTTCTCTAGCTTTTGAGACTAAAATAGTTGGGAGCTGAAACATCTTTGTGTAAGATGCATCTGAACAGGAGTTAAATTGTTAAATTTCCTCTTTTTAAATGTCCCTGCTCCAAGTGACTACTGTAGCAATTTGATGTTTGGTGCTTTTGCAGAAGAATATCTCCATAAACCCTGTAATGTCTTGTCTTTGCTAAAAGGCTCATTAATTCACACTTACTCAAGCAAATATTAAATGATAAACCCGAGGCAACACCTGTGGCAGCAGTGGAGCAAACAGAACCTAGGAATGTGATGGGAAGTAGGGATTCTTTATAAAAAGTAAATGGGAGAACTTTTAAAGAGCTGGCAGCAGTTCCTTGTCAGCTCACAGTGCTGTTATTACATGATTTAACAGCATCTTCACAGAGCATTTTATTATCTGAGCTCTGTTGTTCCATACATGTGTCACAGCAATAAGATGCTTGGCTGACTGGCATGCTGGGAGAAGCATTGGAAATATGGATTATGGGACTGAAACTTGTTGTTTCTAAGAAAGGTTAAAACAATTCTAATGGAGACTGCAGTTGCCTGAACCATTTGAACCAGGGATATTAATACAGCCTGGAGAGTAGAAGGTCATTTGGCTTCCTTCCCAGTCTTGGCTACCCACTTAATCTCTATACAATTATTGCTGTTCCTCAAGTTATTCTGGATTTTATTTTTTTTATCAAAAGGCATTACTTTATTGTGTGTTCCACTTAACAGAAAAGGATTTGTAAGAGAATTCGGAAAGGTCCCTGGTAGTAGATTGACTAAATGTGATATGTAAATCACTTCAGACTTGCAGCTACCCATTGAAAATAGCTGTGTGCAATTGTCCAAGTCATCTGGGCACTCCCTGTAATTACAGAAGAATCCAGGCAGCCTTTAATTTCAGGCATTTATGCCTTTCATCCCTGTTAACTGGACCTGACCACACTTCTCATTCACCCCTATTTCCAGTAGATTGCCCAAACGTTTCATATCTTTGCTGGAGCATTTCAGATGAACTGGAGTGTTTTGTTTGCTCAGGAGATTGGTCATGCTAAAAGGAGCCATTCTTCACTCGTGTTGCTTCTTAGGAAGTGTTTAGAACTTGCCTGGTCAGAGCCTGAAGCTTGTAAACACTTCCTTTGATAGAACTTCTTTGTCTGACATGGCCCCAACCAATTAGGGTGTAATAAATCAAATTAGATTGGCAGTTTCTTGCAGCTGTTGTTAAAGATGGGCAGGTTTAGGTCATCTTTGGAGGTTGCCTTTCAGGGTGCCTTGATCCATTTTACATTAGAAAGGTCAGGGTTCAGATGGGCAGGGATGTGGCTCACGAAAAGGAGGTTCCTGTTCAGACATGTGTGTTTAAATATAACCAGGTGAAAACACTGAGCTGTTCAGTACTTGGCCTGTGAGAAGATGTGGGTCTGGGCAGGGATGAGCTGGAAGGTCAGCAGAAAGCTGAGCCTCTTAATGGGGAGCTGCTATTAAAAACAAGGCTTTGACTTGTTCAGTATATTTATTTTAATCTGTTCTGTCTTCAGTATTTAAGTTTATATTCTGTATGGGCTGAACCTTCATAATCAACCACTCTGGCATGTTCCTGGTGTTCCATTCCATATCCATGACTGGGGAGAGGCAGGAGGATACGTCCAGCACTGGGGGGAGGGTGGGAAGAATGATGCTCAGGTCGTATTTGTTGCAGGCTTCCTTCCACAGAGTTCCATGCTATCTTCAAGCTGATTCATGTCTCTAATTGATAATTCTGGGTCCTAGAGAGAAGATTCTGACTCAGAGAGCCATTGCTGTGGGCACAGTAACATCTGCACAGTGGGAATATCTCATATCAGTGTTTTAACGTGCTCAGCCTGTAACGAAGAGCATGTGATGTCATTGTTGCTTTTTGCTCGGAGTCAAAAATCTGGTGAAACCCAATGGGGTGGTGTTTTTTTCAGATAAACAAGAAGATGTTTTCAGTGAGAACAGATCACACAGGTTTCCCTGTGTGCCTTTGCTGTGGCTCTCAGAGCTCTCTGTTATCTGCAAGCAAAGGTCCCGTTCACGGGGCAGGGGGCTGAGGTTAATCACTTGCAGGTGTTTAGTGTCTTTTAGACTTGGCCTGGCACTAATATCGTAGATAATACATTTGCTCTCTCAATAACATTGCCTGGATTTTTTTTTTTTTTTTTAAATTTTGCCTTTTAAATGTTGGGCACGTTAATGTTCTAGAGACAAACCGTACCGGGTACTTTGGTACTTTGATAGCTGTGCTTCCAGATCCCAAGTCTCTTCATATTCCCAGTGTATGTGTAGTAGCTCACTGATGAGCTTTCATTTGAAGAGAATGACCTATTTTCACTGACAAGTGGCACTGCAGGTGTCTTCAGCAGTGTGGATCCACTGGTGGTGTGCTGAAGACATTGGGGTACCAGTGACCACCAGATGTACTGGGATGATACAGTGGCAAATTTTTCGTGCTAAAGCTCAGTTTGATCTGCAGTCCCTACTCCACTTTCATATTTCTCCTTATGCTCATTCTGCATCTTCCTCCTAAGTGGTGCCATCCTTTGTAGGTTCACTTCCAGGGGTCTCATGAGGAGCCACGTGCAGTTTTTCAGACCTTGGGCTGGAGGCTCTGCTGTAAACATACCGGGAGACAGAAATCACCCAACTCCTGTGCTGCAGTTTGGGACTGAACATTAACAGCATCAACACAAATAGCTCCCACATACCCATGGGCTGTGTGTTGAGGAGCAGAGAGGTGGGGCAGAAAGACTGAGACGGGTTCTGCTGCCAAAACAATCAAGAGAAGTGAATAGTTTCCGAGGTGTTCATTCCCTAAATTGTTTTCCTTTTTTTTTTTTTTTTTTTTTCCCAAATGGCTTCAGGGGAACCAGAGATCTTCCGAGAAATCAGAGTTGTCTCTAGTTGGACTTAATTCCTCTTGGTGTGGTGTAGTGGAGGAGGTGTTACAAATAAAGCTGCAGTGTAGCAATGCACAGATCACTTTCCATTTACCATGTCCGTATATCCCAAATTCAAAACTAGTTAACCCAGAAGCCAAGATGAAATACCACAGAGGGGTTTGTACCGTGCATGAGGTGGAAATGCATTTGTTTAGAGGAAAATAATCAAAATTCATTGATGCTTGTTGGAGGTAAAAATGGAACTAAGTGGTTTTGAGTATGTCTAAGTGTTTGCTTGTGCACTGTTTACTGAACAGTTGAGCTGAATCTTTGAACATTCATTTTGGGTTCGCATTTAGGACAAAAATTCAGATTTGAGTTGGTCTTCTCTGTTGGTCATGGCATACCACTTTGCAGTAGATTTCATCTGTGGTTTAAATATGGTCAGCAGAACCCCATCCTTGAACTTTTCCTTGTTTGTAAGACTTGGATCCAAGAGTTACTGAAGCTGACTGGGGGGACAGTGCTGTTGGGGATGTGAGGATTTTTGAACTTACTTCTGATTTGAGTGCTTCTTACCTGTAGATACTGGTAGATGGGAGGAGGAGAACATTTTTAATTATAGCTAAAACTACAAAGAGGAGTAAAATTATCAAACTGATGCTGGCATAGTGAAATACTGTAGGAAGGAGCAGTTTGGGATCTCATGTGTCTCATAATAGCATCATGAAAACAAGGATAGATATAATGTTCCCACACAAACAAGACTTGCCTTTTTGTCTAGTCCTGTTGCTCAACTAAGTCTTTGTTTGTTCCTGTTTCCATGGCCTTTGGCAGAGGGGAGGAACGACCTCCATTTTCCATTTCTATCATACAGTATAAAATGAGAATATTGGCATTTGATGATGGGCTATTTGCTGATAAAACATACTGGCCTCAGTAAAAACACTTCTGTAACTTGGCAGTGAGTCCTTTCCCACTAATTGCAGATTGATAAATAGAAAGGAACTTGTGTGAAACTTCTAGAAAGCAGAGCAATCCAACTTCTGCCAATTCCTTATACACAAAGTGGGGCTTCCACGGTGTGACTTTATGGAACAGGCAAAGCCCAGTCAGCTTTCAGAACAAAATCATTTTTTTCTTATGGTGGTGTCCAGCCAGTGCCTCATTTTTCTTTTATCTCCACTGACAGATGTCAGTAGGGCCCAGCACAAGGTGGTGGCTGGTGCAGCGTGGTGGTGTTGGCTGCTTTTGGAGCCCATTAGGTTTGTAGATTTATTACAGCCAGATATTCCGACCTGAAATACTCTGCACTGCTTCAATTTGAGTCATGTTTGGTTATGGACATTTATTACTAATCTAAAATCCTGTCTGACTGGACAAAGTCCAGGTTGGACAACTAATCATCATAAGCAAAAAGCACATGCTAAAATAATTCCTGTCTGGGTTTTCGTGTGTCTGCCTTAGCTATTGTATGAGAGATGCAGTGAAAGCTTTGCCTTTGGGGGAATCTTGAGAGAAACCACAAAGTAGCTAAAGAAAAGTGAAGTGGAAGGTTGTCTGAACTGAGGTTCAGCACACAGGATGATGTGGCTGGTGAGAATGACTGGGGGGTGGCTCCACACCTGCCATGGGGTGAGAGATGGGGAGGTTCCATCGTGTCCTGGAGCCTCCCCACTCCAGCAGTTGTATCACTTAGTTCACTGCTTTTTTTTTTTTTTAGCTGGTATTTGGGACCACAGCTGCTTCTACAGCAGCAAAACTTAGCCCTGGGAATTCCTTAGTGTGCTGGTATGGCCAGTCAGTGCCCACAGGAGCAGTGGAAAGGTCACCTTGTTCACAGGAGCAGAACTGTTTCCAGTACAGCTGTGCCTCTGGAGAGAGTCCCTGTGCAGAACCCCGAGTGCCCTCTGTACCCCAGGAAGTCTTTGTGTTTTAAAGGGGTTTTCTCCAGATGGGCTGACTTTAAAATACCATTTTCTGTTTCTGTAATCACTGTAATCCATGTTGTGGACTTCAGCTGTCATGAGCAGGGAAACTGAGCTTCCTCTGTGCACCCTTGCAGTGAGTTATGTGCCCAGCAAAGAACAGTCCCACTGTCCAGCAACAAGGGGAAGGAAGATGGTTTTTCTACCATTTAAACTTGCAACTGTACTAAGACTATTTCTTGCCAAATGTTTCTTTTTCACTTCCCTCCTTTTGGAGCTGGCAGTGGTGGGAGTGTCACTACAGATTTTCCTAGCTCAGCTCTGGGGTTTTTGTTCCACGACTGCATAAAAACTACGGTTTGGAGATTTTTGTGTGTGTTGTGTAGCACTGTTCAGCAATGGTTTGTGTTTTGTCTTCCAGAATATTGATATTACCAACTTCAGCAGCAGCTGGAGTGATGGGCTGGCCTTCTGTGCTCTCCTGCACACCTATTTGCCTGCACATATTCCTTACCAGGAGCTCAACAGCCAGGACAAGGTAAGTTGTGCTGTGCCTGCTCCTACAGCATTTGCAGAATTCACAGTGAATGGAATGGATGAAAAGGGGAAGGAAACCAGCAGTGAGTTCCCAGAGGGAAATGCAGGGACTGCTGGATAAAGAGCCAGTGACAGGTTGGCTGAATCCAGTGCTGAGGGCAGCATCCCTTTTGGAAGGCTAAAGCATTCCTGGGCTCCTGAGGTAGCAGCACACATTACACATGCTGGATCACTAGTCTGGATCCTCACAAAGGGGAGGAATCTGGATTTACCTCAGACAGTTAGCACCTATTACAACAAGAATTATATAGAGGAATGCCTTACATTAGTTAACACCTCTGCAGAAACCTGTCACTCATAATAAGGACAGAAGCTCAGTGGAGTTTTTTTCCAAGTTACCAGTTTCACAGGAACCTTTTTGTAAAAAACAGAGGGATGTAGCTTGGGCAAAAGTAGATGAGCTATTCAAAGACAAAGAACTTGTGAGTGTACCTTACTAATCCAAAGAAGTGTCTGTGTGCAGGTGTGGAACCTAGTGGTTTACAGTTTTCAAATACCTGCTCATTTAAACTTACTGATTACCCAGATGCAAGGAAGGGTTCAGGAATCATACCTTGGTGTCAATCCTTTTGAACTTTTTATTTTTACAGAAGAGAAATCTGCTGTTAGCATTTCAAGCTGCTGAAAGTGTGGGCATCAAACCCAGTCTGGTGAGTGACCTTCTTTTAGCAAGGGAGGATTTGCTTCATACACTGTTCCAGTGCCTTTGTTGCCATGTGGCCATTCTGTGACCACACAGTGTTCACATAGTGCTGGGGAAGGCTTGTACCATCATCTGAAAGCTCATAGTGTTAGGAAAACTTCCAGAGAGAACTTGAAGAATCACAGAATTAATACAATTTGAAGGAACTTATGAAGGCCATCTGGTATTGAAAAGAGGGTATTGATTATGTCCTCCTCTGGGATGCCAACTCCAGATAATTCATATTTTCGTGCACAGACTTGCCTGTTAGAGCATTTTGTTTCCTTTTGCTTTTGTGTTTGAAGAAACAGAAAGATAATTTGCTTTTTAAACTGTTCAGAAAGCCTTTTCCAAAATCAACAATGTGACAAGGGTGAGATAAGTTTAATATGAAGGGAAAAATATTATGGGGTTCATGAGCTAAATACAGAAGCAAAGGCATGCAAAGAAGCAGCAACTTAAATGGAAGTTATAAATAAAGTTGTAAGTGAAGTTATATAGAGAATTGGTCTTTGCAGATGGAAGAAATCTTTTCAGATTGGAGGCTGTAAGGGGCCGTTTAACCAGTTAGTTAACGAGTTTCAGAATTGCACTTGGCCAGTAGATCATTGCAGTGTGTGTGGCTTTACAGAGCTCTGGGGTGGAAGCAGAATTGCTCAGTGGCCTCAGCTCCTCAGGGGACCCTGGTGGTGCCGCTCTGAGCTCTGCTCTGTGTGTCCTGTGCAGGAGCTCAGCGAGATGATGTACACGGACCGGCCGGACTGGCAGAGCGTGATGCAGTACGTCGCCCAGATTTACAAGTACTTTGAGACCTGAGGTGCAGAGCAAGAGCTGGACTGAAGTGAGGAAGAGAACAAAGAATGCTACAGATGCACTCGATCACTTTAAAAACCCGCTTGCTCCTCTTCCACAACCAACCGAAGCTCTTAGTTGGAAAGAAAGCTCTTCCGTAACTTCGATTACATCTGGGACTGCAACCAAATAAATATCTGTTGTCCATCTTCACAAGCCAAATTCATCTGTAATTTTATTGCCACATGGGAATTGCAAAGCATTTCCGAGCACACGTGGGATATTTCTGGAGATTCCCTTGGGCTGACAATGTTTGCCTCGACAGGAGACCTGCTGCAAAAATGAAGTTCTGTGCTGGCACTCAAGGGAGGCTGGGAGATTAATATTAATACAAAAGCTCACAAAAATGCTCTTCTTGCCAAAACATGCTTAACTCATCCCAAATACATGTTGTTTTCTTGCCTCCATGTGTTTTCTAGAACACCATGACAGATGCACTAAGTGTGTAGAACCTTAACCTGAGTTACTCACACACCTCACCCAATAACTGCTCCTTGTAGCGTAATCAGCAGGACAATAACAGGACCATTTGTGACCCTCTGTTCCATCACCAGTTAGTGAAAGAACTCTAAAAGATCCTGTTAGGTGCTGGGACTTCATTTCAGCTCAAACAGAAGTAATCTCTTTGAGGAAAAATAGATTTACAACTACAACTTTGTTACTTGATTACTCTGGGAAGCCAGAGCTCGGTTTCCCAGCTGACTGTGCAGGCACAGTTATCACAGGAATGTTGCAAATGCAGTTTAATAGCTTTAGCCTGGAAGGTGCCAGTAATCAGGTGATGACTCTGAGCAATACAGTGACATCTCAGTAGTTCATATTTTTTGTGGATTGAGTGGAGTAACTTCCTTTTTTTCTGTGTTGCTCCTGTCTAGTCAGCACAGATGCGTAATTGCTGCATAGAGTCATGAATCTAGAGACAGCCTGTGCCCTGTCCAATAAAATACAGTCCACAGGGCACTGTTACATGCTTGGAAGTGATGTTACCCTGTAAATGAACACAGTGATATATTAGTACCAATGGAAGTTGCAACTTCACTCCACAAATTACAAAGAATGTAACTGGAACCCGTCTCTGTGTGACGGACACGGGGCGCCAGAGCAGCTTTCCACCTCGGAAATACTGTTAGCAAAATGTCTGAAAGATGCTGCTCATTTCCATTATACTGTTTCTCTTATTTCACCTCATGAAGTTAATTTTTTTTCTGTTTGTCTCCAAGGATGGCAGGGTCAAACAGGCTGCTTGATTTGCTCCTGGAGCGGGTCTGGGGAGAGCATCCATGTGCAGGATCTGGCAGAAGGCTGCCTGGCTGCTCCAGGCTGTGCTGGTAGGAGGAAGTTGGTGTTTAGTTACTGTGTTTAACCCTGTGACCAGACCTGGTGCTTTGTGAGCATTAGTCTTAGGGAGCTAGGGATTGTTTCTCTCTTACAAAAAACCCTGGTACTCACTGCTCCTAACTCCTGAAAAAAGGCTTATGGAATAGAAACGAGATTTCACAGAAAAAGGTTGGTTTGGGGGTTTCTGGGGCTTTGCAGGTGGCTGATCTCAACCTCTGGTTTCCCTACAGTGCTTTGTTGTTTGATTTTATTTTTTTAATGCTATTTCATTAGTAAACAACCTATTTCAGACTTTGGTTTTCTCCCAGCAGAATGGTGGATTCAGGGAGAGATGACAGAGCCCAAGGCCAGTGAGTGTATTGAACAGAAAGGACGTGTGTGCCTGTCCTGCAGAAGGAGAAAAGCATCACTTGCTCTTAGTTTTAGTCTGACATTTATTCTGTGGGAAGGTCTGATTCCAATCTTTTGAGAGCCTGTGTGATGGGAGAGGACAGTGGCACGCACTCACAGTGCCCTTGCACGCCTGGTGTCACCCTCTGCTGTGAGAAAGCGGTTGTGAATGCTGACCAGAGTTAAATCTCTGCAAGAGAGTGCTTTCCAGATGGAATTAACTCTCCAGGATTTCTCAGCACACACTCTGGCATCCCTGGAGAACCTGGGATGAGCTGCTCTCCGTGTTCTCAGACACAGGTCTCCTCCTGTGGGATAAGGTGGAAGAGGAGAACTCTGCTAAGCGGAGTTCATTTAGCCAGGCAGTCACTGCAGAGCTCCCCTGCCTCGTGGATGCAGCAGCTCTTTTCCCTGGAGGTGTCCCTTGGCAGGGATCCCAGTTCTCTCCAGCGGGCTGCAATTCAGAGCCGTAGTGAAGTCAGCACAGAAAATTCCGTATTCCTCAGTGGGCTTCGGATCGGGCACTTGCAGGGATGAGAGAAACTGTTTTAATTCCCACCCTCTGGTAAATGTTTCAAAGTCAGAGGGCTCCACTTGATGTAAAAAGAAGGATAATCTTAACCCTGTGGTCACTGGGAGTGTGTCCCACGTGACTCGGTGCACACGGAATGTGTGTTATCCCTGTGTCAGCATCGTTTGCTCCGAGCGCTGTCCTGACACTGATCTGTGTCTCCAGGGCTCACTCCAACCTTCCAGACCATTCTGTGGGATCTAAAAGCTTTTCTTTTCCCCCAAAATGATTTGTGCAAAGCGAAGTTTCTGTCGTCTCTTTGCAGTTTGTTCTCCCGTGGCCCCCATTAGCACAGACCAAACACTAATTCTACCCAGTTCTAGTGGTATGTTCTTAAAATTTTTTACTTATCCAGGAGTTAGAGCGCAGAGCTGTAACGGGAAAAGATGCTCAGGTTCACCTTTTGCTCAACGTTGCTGTTCAGTCCTCAAACCTGAAAAACATCTCATTTTGAAAAGCTGATGCTCCGAGATTGAGAGATGATTTTCCAGATCATTTTTCTGTTGCAATGCTGTGTATTTTTCTTCCCTTTGAACTTCGCAAAATTACGTTTCTAGACCTGCATTTTCACAGATTGCTGTTGTTTTTTTTCATGCTGCCTTAAAATTTCAATATGAATTTAAAATTTGTCCTACATAAGGTGCTGCAGACCGGCCTGATTTTCAGAATCTACAGGCCTTTGTAGGACATCTCAAATTTGAAATGAAAACTTCAAGCTGCCTTTAAATTTTAGGGAGTTTAGTCAAGGGTAAGTTATGGAGAGTCTTTATAGAAGTTCTGAGAATCCTCTGAAGGTGTCCTGGAGTGGAACATGGGATGGAATGACGTGGATGGTGTTCAACAGCACGGATACTGTTGGAGCAGTAAGTTTCCCTAAACTGCCTAAATCCTTTCTGTCTTTGCCTCTAAGGAGTAATGGATCTTTCCCTGGTGCAGGCAGGTGGAATCTCTTCCCATGTCTCCCTGAATACACCCTCACTCCCAGGCACGTGCCTGGGTGTGTACTTGGGAAGTCTGTTGGACTGCAGGAAACCAAACAGCTGATTTTGGATGAGCACGTGAGAAGGGTGGTTGGAATGGGGGTTTCAGTGACATTCCATGAGGGATGTTGCAGCGTGTGACTGTTGTGCTGTAGCCTTTGGAGAGAGAGGAAAGGAGATTGAAGTGGCTCCTGGAATTTCAGGTGAGACATAGAAGGTACAAATTGTTTCATGGCTTGGGAAGGTACAGAGGTTTGGAGGAGCCAGCCCAGAGTCAGCCCTCGGAGAAGGTTCTCTGGGAAGGCTGAAGAGCTGTTTCAGAAAGTACGTGGGGAGACTGAGTAGAGTGAGAGTCCAGCGTGTGAGGAGCAGGGAATGTGGGACAGACACATCTGGGCCTTTGTGGACAGCAAAGGACATCAGAGAGTCCATATGGATTGTCAGCTTGAGGAATATTACTCCTTGGAGTGCAGCCTGGGGTGGATCTCAGAAGATAAGGAAGGGAGACAGCACAGCTGCCCTTGCTGGGTTCCCCTTCCTGTGCCTGTGACAGTCACGGAAATGCAAAGGGGACAAAGATTTCCCAGTTCTTCCTGTGCTGCAGCAAGGCAGCTGTGCTAAGCAGAGGGATTTTTGGCTTGTGCACATCCCCTTTGAGTTTTGGCAGTTTTCTTTTTGTGAAGTTTGTTTTTTACAGGTTTTCCCTGTGATTTATCTTGGTTTGTGTGTTCAGTTCATGCCGAGCTTTCTGGCCAGACCGAGTGAGTGCACGCAGGCAGAACGGTTGGTTCTTCCTTGTTTGCTTCCTGACCTGTAACTCTTCAAAATCTCCCTTTTTGCCTCCCTGACTTTTCCTCTTCCTTGGCAATGACCTCATGAGCCTGGGCTTGTTGGTTGGTTCATACCTCCCTCATCCTGCTGTGCTGGGGGTACCGAGTATTCCAGCGGGAAGGATCTGACGGGGCCAGCTGTTGGCAAAGCTGAGCCCTGTGCATCTGATCACAGGCAGGGCCTGTATGGGATGAGATTATGCATTTTCCTGTCAGAAGAGGGCTATTGCCTAAAAAGACTCAGGGCATGGAGCATTAAGGCATTTTTAAACCCAGCAATAACTTGTACTACGCTCAGCTGTTGGTTTGTACCAACTCCGGTGCCATCGACACTCACTCACCGACGCGGTGCAGAAACAGCTTCTCACTGAACTGCAGCTCACGGGGTTTTCTCTGCTGATGGTCTCTGCATTTTTGACTTGCACGTGTTGCCAAGTCCCTCTGGGCAGTGCTGGACACAGTGTTTTTATTGACTGTTGGTCCAGGCTTGAGTTTGCCCTATGGGATAAATCACCTCTGGCAGTTTTAGCTTTCCCTCTTGGGTACAGATGTTACATCGTGACCTAATTTATACAAAGAGCACATTAGAATGTACATACCGGGCATTGCCAGATATGGACATGCTAATATTTAAATATTAACATTATTAAAATGTATGATGCAAAAATCTGTGTAATATTTCTAATAAATCTTTTTCTGTTTCTGATGTCCATTGTGATGTTTCAGTTATTTTATATACAACACAAAATCCAAGATATTTCCCATCCTTGGAAGTGTTAAGGTCAGTTTGAATAGGGCCCTGAGCAACGTGCTCTAGTGGAAGGTGTCCCTGCCCATGGCAGGCATTGGAACTGGATGATCTTTAAGGTCCCTTCCAACCCAAACCATTCTGGGATTCTCTGAGTCTATAAAAGCAGATTCTTCCTCAATCTGCTGGGAAGGAGGAGTCCCAGGAGAGTTTTTAAGATCTCTGTGGTTTCACTGGTTCTCCTGCACTGGTAGCAAAAGAAAATTTTGCTCACAATCTTTTTTTCATAAATACATCATGTTTCATTTTTTAATTTAGATGCATTTGGATGGCTATCAGAAGATTGTTTTGGGGATAAAGGAGTGCAGGAGATCTCAGTTTCTGCAATAAGTAATGCTGAAGAGACAGTAGGAAATAATCCAAGTGCAAAGGAAGGAAAGGGCACAGAAGAGACCAGTGTGTCTCTGCACAAGGGCTCTTAAAGGACTAGAGGATTAGGAAAGAGTAGTCAGAAAGTGGAAGGAAGGACTGATGACTTGAGTAAGTAAAAATGAGTCACCAGTAAGTGAAAAGGCAGATGAGTTACAGCTCACAGAGCTCAAGCCACCTGGTAGCAGCAGCAGGACCATACACGGGGTGCAGAGGGTGAGCACAGTGACAGAAAGGGATCCCTGAGCTCCTGCAGGCCCAAGGGACTGAAATCCCACGGGATTCCATGGAGTGCAGTCCCCTGGGGGCTGTGCTCCAGCCACCATCCAGTCTTTGCACAGAGCTTTCAAAGGTGCTGAGATCAAATTCCAGAATACTTTCTCAGAGGCTGCTTTTATCTGGGGAAGGTGGGGGCAATACCAGAGCAGTCAAATCACTGAGTCAGCAAAGCAAACAAGCTGATAAAAGAAGTGCTCACTTGAATCTCTTCGAGCCTCTCAGGTGTCTTTGTGTCCAGCTGTGGAGGTGAAACCTTACGGGAAAATGTTCTTGTTTGCATAATCCAAACTACTTTGCCTTTCCCCACCCAAGTATCGTGTTTCAGACCTGGATTTTTAGTGCTGGGCATTAAATGATGTTCTTGGCCTCTGCTGTCTCAACTCTCTTCAGAATACACTCCTGATGCTTTGATTTATTTGTTTATTTGGGGAAAGCTGGATTCTCTGTGGACATATCCATGGATATGTTTGCAAGTGGTTCAGTAAGAGACTGAAAATGAAACTTGAGGCCAGTGTTTTCCGGGGATGATTTGTGGGTGGTTTTAGAAGGGGTGAGATGACAAGATTCAGGGCTGCTTTGTGGCTCGGTGTGCTTTTAGTGCCAAGTGACTCCTGATGCTTAGAGAACATAGATTGGCATGGAAAGATTGATTCCCTTCCTGACTGGTGAAAGAGAGAAGCCATAAGAGATGATAGAGGAGCATAAGCAGCATGAGTAGAATAAAGAGTCTTCCAGATGGAAATATGATGGGCTTCAAAGGTCAGAACCAGGTGGCTGAAGTCTCACAGGTGGAGTGTTGCAGAATTCAGTGCTGGAAGACTCCAGACACAAGCTCTGGGTAGCAGGACCCTGGAGGGAAGATGACAGTCTGGTGATGGGGGCAATCACTGGGTTTATTGAGCAGAGCAGGGAGAAAATGAAGCTGTAAAATGGCAGTGTGGGTAAACATTATTCATATATCCAGAAAGTGAACTGCTGTCCTTTCTTAAGTACACAGCAACAACTGAGGCTTCATCCTTGCCCACACAGCAAGAGTTTAAGCTGGTTAAAGAGAAAGTAACAGGATTAAGAGAATTAACGTGGGAGCCACTGCTTTTCCTGACCCGCTCCACACAGACAGCTGTACACCTTCTGTGCACAGCTCCATGTTACCACTTCTCTTGGCTTAAAAAAAAAGAATATGTAGCAGTTCAAATCCTTATTCCACCTTGATGTCCTGTAACTTTTATCTTCTCAGTCAGCTCATCCTTTCTCTCACAGTAACCCGCTCCCATGCTCTAATCAGGGAGGCGAAGGAATTCCTCCAGGTTGAGTGATTTGTCACGACATTCCCAACATTTCTCCCAACAGGATCAAGCTCCTGGGAAGTGAGGCTGCAACCACGACTCTGCTTCTTTTTTCTTCAGTTACAAAACATCTGCTATTTTCCTGGCCCAAATTAAAACTACAGCCAGGGCAGTTCCAGGGAAAGCCGTGAGCGTGGCCTCTTGCTCAAGTGTTCCAGTCCAGGCAACCCAACGGGTCTGAATAGCAAAGCATTAAAAATAATCTCTGCACAGTTCAGCCCTGGAGAGCAATTGCACTGCCAGGGCCCTGGAGAGCTGTTCTGGGAAGGGAGAGTTCTGTCTGAAGCTTGCAGAGGGGTTAGTAATATTAATAATAATTAATATGCCGTGGGGTAGTGCAGGCCAGGTTCTTCCCTTCAGCTCTGATTAGACATTGCTTTCAAAGGGACTGAGCTAGGAGGGTTTCTGACAGAGTCTTGCAAGGATGGGAACCACATGAACCAAGTTCTTGGGCTTTAGCAGCACTAGGCTTGTTTTTGCCAGTAGTTATGGAGCCTGGACAAAACAAAAATTTCATTTCTGTGCTGCAGCAATACAATAGGCACTGTGTAATAATGATATTTGGGTTCAAACAGGTTTTGAGTGCAAATTCAGTATTTGCTGGCAGCTGCCTGTGGACAGGAAGGCTGGTCCTGCCTCTGCATTGGCTTATTTGAATTTTTATGTGTATTCTGCAGTTTCCCTTCACCACAGCTAAGCTGCTCTTTAACCCCCGAGTGACCTGTGTGGCCCTCCCTGTGACAGGAGCCTGACTGTTGGAGGTCAGGGGTTAAATCTTGCTTTTCTCTCGAATTTAAGCATAATTCTATATTCAGAGAAGTTGTGCTGCAGCAGTTCAAGTCCTCTCATTGCAGTCATTTGGAGCTCCAAATGTCACACCTTTGCCTCAAGCTTTAAAGGCTCGGGGTGAGAGCACATTTCCCTGCTGTCAGGGTTTGGCAGGGAGCAGAATCACTTCTGGTTGCTGTGAAGTGTTGATTGGGAGTGGAGAGGGCACTTAGCAGGTTGGCTTTCTGAGGGCATGAACTTGTCTGAAGGCTCTGCCCAGGAAGCAGCTCAGCTGTGAACCAAGTGCTGAAGGGATCACAGGTTGTTTGAATTGCAAAGGGCATCACTGCCAGTCCGGCTTCACCGGGGCTTTCCCCTGCTGATGTTGGCCTGGAAACACAACACTTGCTATTGATCTCTCGGGGGAAATTGGCTGTACCAGCTTCACCAACAGAAAGGGGACACTGGGCCCAGGACTTGCTGGGAGACTTTGCAGCCAGGGCTCCGCACTGCGGGGCTGGAGCAGCAGCTTTCCTTTACAAATCCTGCTGGAAGAGGGACTTGGCTTTTCATCACAGAAGCTGGTTAGTACATAAAATCAAACACAGAGGTAAATGAAAGATTTCTTCAAAATTATGTCCTCATACCCTCACCTCCCCTCAGCCAAAATTCTTCCTTTTTAATTCCACGGCTCTTTATGGGGGTTTTTGTGGTGTTTTTTTTTTCCAAACTTGTGGTGACTTTTTTGTTTTCTAATGAAACAATTTATAAAGAATTCACACACCTGCATTGTTACAAGAGGAGTTCTTGCAGATAATTTAAACACCAGTTTAAGATTCCAGGGTAATATACACTTATTATCTGGCAATGACCCCGGGGATATGGAAAATCCAAGTTTGGTCATCTGCAGTTTACGATCTTACTGTAGTTTTTCTGTTTTGTTTTCCAAGGGTTTTGCAGAACGACTGAAATCTCCAGTATGGAAATAGCCTTCCCTTGAATTTCACTCTCTACTTTCCTTTCACAGCCTCCTCCTCCAGCAAAACTCCTCCAGCCACAGAGCTACAAACCTCACCTTTGGCCATTCACCTTTTAACTCAGAGCTGGCCTGGAGCCTTTGAGGTGCTAATGCTCAGCACAGCCACGTGGGCAACAAACATGCAGAGGTGAGTGTTTGTGTCACTGCCTGTGAATAACCAAGCTATCCAAAAAAGTTGGTTCCCTTCACCTCCCTTGGGCAGCCTGTGTGCAGCTCAGCCCGTCACTGGCAGCAGCACTTTGACGAGGGTTTTTGTACCTGCTCCACATTGAGAGGTTGTACTGTGCCTTGGGAATCCTTTCACGGAGTCAGGTTCAGCACAGGCTGTGTCTTGCCCTGCAAAACAACTCAAAAGTACTAGTGAAGACTTGAGTGGGAATGGGGATGTGGCTCGTGAGGCTGTGCCAGCTCTGCCAGGCTGGCAGCTCCCCCAGCACGCTGTGGCTGAGGTCTGTTCCTGGCACTCGAGGCTGGTCTTAGCCCAGCTCCTCACGTCCACCTTGCAATTCCCCAGTGTCACCTCTGTCAGTAGTCCCTCCCTCAGCCCACAGTCCTTGCAGAGAGGACAAGCAGGGAAGGGAGGTCATAACTGCAAGTGTCTCCTGGGGAGACACGAGTGTGGAGGCTTTTTCAGGGTGTGCTGGCAAGGTCTGGGGAGAGAGAGAAACCCTCCGAGCCCTCGTGGGCATAGAAGGGCACACGCCACGTCATGGACTGTGCCACAGCCTGTGCTCCACACCAGGGCGTGCTCAGGAAGCTCTGGAAACGGCCTCTGTCTCTCCTCCTGATTTCCCAGTGTCCCCTCTCATGGGCAGTTTTGGGATGGAGCTGCCCCTCCCTGGGAAGGGATGGTTGGCAGATGCTTTGCTCGCAAAGCCACCGAGTGCTGGGCTAATGCCCTCCACCACCCAAGAGCCAGCTCTGCTCACTGCTGCAGCACTCCCAGGGCTGCCAAAGCCAATATGAGGGATGTCCCTATAGCAGCAAGAAGACAAACCTTTTGTCTGGCATCCACCTTTTTTTTCCCCCTATTTTTGATATCCAGGATATGTCTGTGTCCCTTTGCAGCAGAGACACTCCCACTTCGGTGCTTGTTCTTTGTGGCCTTAGAGAGGAACAGAAGCTGTTGAGGTTGCTGTTGTCTCAGAAGTGCCTGAGGTGGCAAATCCGGGTGCAGGGCCAGCAAGAACATCTCGGCTGTCACTGCCTCAGGAGCTTTCCTTTGTGTTCGTAGCCCTGCCCCTGCGGCGTTCCGGGCCGCCTCGTTGGGTGTGCGTGGAGAGATGTGTGTTAGTGGGGCTCCTCTCCAGCTCTTTGTGGCTGGGCCAAGAGCACTGGAGGTGTCAAGGCAGAGGCTGCTCGGGAAGTCCTCGGTGAGGCTGAGGCTGCGCTCAGGAGAGATCACAGGGGCTGCAGGAAGAGCTCGGTCTCCGAAGCGGCAGCTCCGCTCCCCGGGGACGGCAGCGACAGAGGGAACGGCACGTACGAGGCCGGTGGGCTCCTGCCAAGGCACGGAGACACGGGCTGTGGCCACCCCAGGGGGCCGCTCCTGTCTCCCACCGCACCGCCGTTCGCAACGTGGGATCTGTTTAAATCGGTTTCCCTCGGAACAAAAGAGCCAGATCAGCCCTCGCACTTGAAAGCAGCAGATTGGGGCCGGCGCTGCTTCCTACGTGAGTGTTGGGAGGCAAATCCCCGGAGTAAAACGGAATCTAGGAAAATAATAGTAGTGGTGATTCATCTGTGTCTGACATCTGAGCATCCAGCGGTGCTCCAGTGACCTGCTGCCGTGTTACTGCTGCACCCCAGGTCTTGAGTGGATCCCACAAGCTGCAGGCTCTGGGCTGTATTCACCTTCCTTGCTCCTTTACAGACTCCAGAATATAAATGTGCACCTTCTCACCCATGGATTCATCATCCTCTGAGCCCCAGGAGCTGCAGGGTTTCACAGTGCCTGCTCAGGTGGTTATTTCACAAGGGCAGCACGTTCATTGGTGTTTCATGGTAGGGGTGTGATGCCCTGTGTTTTAAAAGAGGGCTCTGAGAACGCAGCTGGAGGGCAGGATTGGTGTCTCTGTCTGAAAATGGGCTCATCCTGCTCTTACTGCCAGCAGGATTTAACCACATTTGGTACAACAGAGCTGAGCCTGTCCTTGGCTCCACTTGCAGAAGTTGTATTGGGAGTAAGTTCAGTTGCACTGGTTAATGCCAGAATAAACCACTGGGCCTTGGCAAAGGCTTTGCTGCCTTGGAGAGCCATGAATCTCCATGTAATGCAAAATCCACCGTATTCACAGTGCCTTACTACCTGTCTCACAGAGACCTTGCCCAAACAACCTATTCATCAGAACCTGAAATAATGGTTTCTCTGTGCGTGTCTGACTTGATAAACCACAATTTCCCTTGGCTCAGCCTGTAAAAAGTGCTTCCATGATCACAAAAGCAGATCTTTTTCTAATAAGGTATATCCACCACAGAAAGTTAATTCTGGTCTTCCTGAGGTGCTGCAAAGCAGCAGAAGGTGGATATTGGCACATGTTTCAGCACTAGAAAAACAATGTGTGTAAAAACCCTGATGTAAATCCATTGCTTTGGGGGGAAAAGTGCTTTTCAGTGATAGTTTGCCCTCATTTAAGTGATTATAACAGGCTCTGCACGGGGGAAGCTAAACTCATCCCAAAATAATAAATTAACCAAACTGGTGTGGGCAAGTTCAGGATCCAGCCAGTGCTGATGGAGCAGCCTGACAGGGGTCTGTGAGCCAGCAGCCTTGAGCTCACCTCAAAACTCTTTCAGCACAGTCCCAGGTGGACACTGAGGTTTGAATCACAAGAATTACATGCTTCCCTGTTAGTGCCATCAAGAGAATTATTGGTCCTTCTCTGTGACAGCAGAGTGCTTGGGGATCCAAAATGCAAAGGTGGTGGTGGGAGGGCAAAGGGCAGATCCTTCCATCTGAAGAGAGCAAAGGGAATCTTCTGTGTGTCCCCATCCCGTCAAATACACCCCAGACACTTTCCTTGGTCAGCCTTAAGCACCCTGCTCCTGAGATGTCCAACCTCAAAAAAATGACTTTGTTCAATATAAATTGAGAGTTCCCCTTTGTGTCTGTCTGACCAAAGCATTGCTAGTCAATGGGAGTGTTTCCATGTGCACTCCATCCACAGGAATGGATAATAATGATAATAATTATTATTATATAATAATAATTGACCTTATTTTTCCCATGTGTTTTTGCTCTGCCTTAACTTTGGATCCCCAGAAAGCGTTCTCTTCCACAGGGAAGTTTCCAGCTTTGTTTAAAAAAAAATAAAAAAATCAATAGCAATTTCTTTTACTCTCTGCTAGATGAAGGTTTATTTTCTTTAACTGTTTGGATTTTTTTCCAGTTTCTGTCCTGAATTTTTCAGTGCTGCTGGATGCTACAGCGCTGGTGTGAAGTTCAATGTTTGCTCTGTGTTTTGAAGGCAAACACAATGTAAAGCACGAAACCTGTGATGGAATGGTAAGTAGCTATTAAATTATATTTATCTTTGTATTCCCCTGTTGGTCTAAGATCCACCAGTGCAGCCAACCCTTTTCTTCTTTGGTGATTGCATCAGGTTTAATTTTTTTTCTAAGATCCGCAGACCAAAACTCAAACACTGCAGCCCTGTGAGTAACAGCATTTCCTAATCCATGGTATTTTGCCATTTGTTACATCAGGAAATGTCCCGTTGCGCGATAACCGTCCTCAGACCCAGCGCTGTCAGGATTTTTGTGAAATCCCTCACTTTGGGTCAGCGCGCTGCTGGAACTGGGGGGGGACTTTTTTTGGTGTGGCAACTGCGGTGTTCCCACCGGCCGCAGCAGCAGCAGCAGCACCCGAGCCCTCGTTGTTTGGCGACGTTTTACTCCTAAATTATCAAAGTGTGCCCAAAAACACCGGCGAGCCGCCCACGCACGACCGCGGGACGGCAGCCCCATATGGGGTGCGGGGGGCCGGGGGGTGCGGGAACCGGGGTCGAGGGGTGCGGGAACCGGGGCCGGGGGGTGCGGAGGAGCCGCCCCGGGGCCGGGCGATGCGGGGGCGCCGTCCCGGTCCCGCGGGTTCCCGGCCAATGGCTCCGCTCCGCGCACTCCCCGCCCCGCTCGCCCCATGTGCAGAAATAGCCCCGCCGCCGCCGGCAGCGGCTTTTCCGCGGGGAGCGGGCGGCAGCGGCGGAGCATCCCCGGCAGGACCATCCCCGGCAGGACCATCGCCGGCAGGACCATCCCCGGCAGGACCGTCCCCGGCAGGACCGTCCCCGGCAGGACCATCCCCGGCAGGACCGTCCCCGGCAGGACCGTCCCCGGCAGGACCGTCCCCGGCAGGACCGTCCCCGGGCCCGTCCCGTCCCGGATGGCCCCGCGGCGGGTCCCGGCGGCGGGCGGGCGGTGAGCGGAGCCCCGCGGGCGGATGCCGGGCGGGGGCCGGGCGGTGCGGGCAGCGGGGGGCCGCGACCCGGGGCTCGCCGCGCCCCTCCGGCCCCCCACGGCCCCGGAGATGGGCGTTTGGCTGCCCCGTGGCTTGTTGGTACCTGCGGGAGGGCGCCCGGTGGAAAGTCCCTTCCCTTCATGAGCAGCTCCTGCTCCTCGCCCCGGGCTCTCGCCATGGACACTATGAAAACCACCTACATCGTGCTGGAGCTGATCATCGCCGTGCTGTCCATCGCTGGCAACGTCCTGGTCTGCTGGGCTGTGGCCATCAACAGCACCTTGAAGAACGCCACCAACTATTTCTTGGTGTCCCTGGCGGTGGCTGATATCGCCGTGGGGTTGTTGGCCATCCCTTTTGCCATCACTATCAGCATTGGATTCCAGGTGGATTTTCACAGCTGCCTCTTCTTTGCCTGCTTCGTGCTGGTGCTGACACAGAGCTCCATTTTCAGCTTGCTGGCTGTGGCCATCGACAGGTACCTGGCTATTAAGATCCCGCTGAGGTAAGAGACTGGACTGGATGCAGCAGCCCCACTCCCTGACAGCCCAGGCTCTGATCTTCCTTGTTTTAGCATCCAGGAACTTCTAGTCTCAAGAATATTGTTGCTCACAGGTGATGATGGAAATAGCAGAGGTTTTGCACTCAGCCGCCACAGGACTGGGATCAGTATCCCACCTCTTACCTCAAAATACACCTGGAAGCTCAATTTCTTGAGGATGTTTTTCTTGTGAGGGTCAGTGGTTTCTTGGGGGGGGGCCATGGAGTGTTGTAATGGTGTGTTTGGGATAGTTGTAGCTAATCTATGTAGGTATTCATACAGCCCCCTTTATTGTGGTGTGCAGGCATCTCCCAGGTAATTAAATGTAGGAGCAGCCACTCTTTCTCCTACTTCCTTCTGTGAAAGGGAAAGGATTCACATGTCAGATCTCAGAATTTTACAGTTCAGACTTCCATCCAAGTGCAGCATCAAAGACATGAATTGGTTTCCTTTTAATCCATGGGAAATTGAATTATAATGGGGAAAACTGTATGGAATATAACTTACAGGCACCCCACCAGTGAGTTGGTGCAGCAGCTTCCTTGAGCTTAAGGGCACCAAACCCCAGCTTTGCATTATAAGCGACCCGAGGTTGTTAGTCTCAGTCTCCTTCATGTCTCATTTGTCCCTCCCTGAGAATGTGACACTGATGGACCCCCTGGGGAGTCCAGAATGGCTCCAGGGACTGGTCAGGAGCGGAGGCTGTGGGGAGCAGGGCAGATGTGGTGTGGGGACCTCAGCTGAACTCTGGTAGCTGCAGCTTTCCTGAATTCCGCTCGTCTCTGGCACCTCCTTTGCACAAGTGATGGATTCACCTTAAAACGACTTAAGAAAATCCCCCTCCCATACACTGAGCAAATATTAGTTGGTAACCAGGCAGATGACCAGAACTGGTAGTGGAAGTGTGTGGCTGGGTGTGTCACCAGAGCACGGCGTGTGGAAATTCTGGGGCACGTAGAGTAGGTCTGCGTGGGGGCAGATCTGCAGCCGAGCACGGAGCAGGGAAGGTTGTTTCCAGCACCCCCGACCCCGGCTCTGACCTTCCCAGCCACCTGACTGGGCTTCCAGACCCACCTTGGCTCAGGATAATGCTTTGGTGCCTCTTCCTTTCGTTTTTTGTGGCTTTCTCGGGACGGGGGGTGGCGGCAGGTCAGGGTTTTTGAAGTTAGTTTAGTCATACCCCTGGCCACAAGCTGTCAGGCTCGGCTGTAACTCTATTTTTGTACCACAAGCTGTCAGGCACGGCCGTAGCTCTGCCTTTGCACCACAAGCACTTTCTGCAGCTGAGGAAACGGAATGTTGTGAGAGGGGCTTGTGCTCCTCTGGGATCCGAGGGGAAGCAGCAGGAACGCTCTGAGGGGGTCGTTCATGGGTTTGCAGAAGGGAAGTGGTTTTGCCAACTGACAAACTGGCAAGTATTTTCCTCCACTCTCTTTTTTCTTTCCCCAGTTCTGGTCTCGAGCAGGTTTGCTGGACTCTCCATGAGGGCAGTTCATCCCAGGCCTTGCTTCGGGATCCTTTCCCAGCATCGCTTTCTCACCCCGTCTCACGCCAAATCTTTTATTCCATTTGCACAAACATCTTTATTCCTGTGAGTGCTTTCTAGCTGGACACAAATGGAGACCAAGCCGTCCCATCCTAGGCTGTCTGAAGTGTGAAGTTTGGATTAAACTTGCTCTTGGCATTGAGGCCCCCATTTCATTGCTCTCAGAGGGGACCATCAAGTAAAACTCCTTTCAAAGGAGGGGGGTTCTCCCTGTGAGGAGCACAGAGCAGTGGACAGGGCACTGCTTTGGCAACAGGAGATTTAGGACTGGTACTGAAAGGCTGTTTTTAGCTGTATAGCCAAGACTAAAAGAGGATAGAGGAGGTTATAGAACTACACAGGCAAAGCACTTCTCTTCTCCACCAGGGTTTTCCAACCAAGGCTTGGTTAGTGCTGCCTCATCAGCACTGTTATTCCTGAGATGCTCCATGGTACTGCTGGCAGTGAGGGGGGAGGAACTTGTCCCACCACCTGCTCCAGGCAGATGCACGTGCCATTTCTGGAAGGAGGTTTGTGCTTTGGGAAGGGAAAGCTGATCATCAGTGTGTAAGAAAGGGGACCTTAGGAAAAGTTTTTCTCATTCAAACACTCACTCTGGAGGCCAGTGCAGAGGCTGATACCAGTGCATGAAGTATTAAACATTTAAGAAAGTGATTTGTGCCCAGCCCTATCCAGCAATTACAATAAATAACATGGTTGTTGCAGAGCAGATAAGTGTCCCTGTCACATCCAGAGCACCACCAGCTCCCCATGGAAACCTCAGCAGGGACATTAAGAACTGTCTGTACTGTATTATTTAATGCTCTTTCAGAGCTGTTTGAGGCTGCTGAGAGGCTGGGCAGGGGTGAGCAGCAGAACTTGCATTACAGCCAGGCTAATAATGGATTTTTCAGTTCTGTGGCTGAACCAAAAAATCCCAAGGGGAAGAGGAAAATTGTTTCAGTCAAACTGGAACAATAATGTTTGGAGGTTTCAGTGAAACAAAGTGATCCTGACCAACCTGGCAGATTTTGGGTTGAGTTGTTTAACCCTTCCGATGTGGCTGTGCTGCTCTTCGAGGTGGGGACACCCTCGCTGGTGAAGGAACTGACAACTCCTCATCTAGGGAACTGCAGAACAAAAATCTTTTTTAAAAATGGTGGTTCAGAACCCTCCCTCTTCTGGCTAAAAATATTTGCTGAATTTGACCTGAAGCCACGAATTCCTTCTGTCCCTTGAAACTCGTACTTTGTTTGTTTTTGATGAGTTTACTGTTTGTGGAGAAGCCCCCGCCCGTGCTGCCCCCTCCGTGCAGCTGCAGCTCCGAGCCCTTCCCCGGGTCCCTTCTGCTTGGCCATCACACCAGGATGCAGCTCCTTGTCCTCAGACATGCTCTGACCCTGCCTTGCTTCCTGCACCCCGCTGGACTCCAGCGCTTCCAGCCTGGCAGCGCCGGCGCCTGTGTGTGCCCGTCCCTGTGCTGCCCAGGCACCATCCCTGCTCTCCTCTGCCAGCCTGGCCCCCCCAAAAGCTCACTCCCCCACAGCACTTCCTCCAAGCAGAATATCCTTGCCAGGGGATGGAGCATCTCTCAGCAACAGCAAATCCGTCCTGCAGAGCACTTGGCACCGGAGCGACGCGAGGCTTTTGCTCTCTGGCTTCCTCTGGGGCTGGATTTCACCCCACAGTCCCAGAGCTCCGAGCCAAAGAAGATTTGTAGGTGGAATAAAACAGTTTCCTTCTATTTGCATTAACCAAAATCCCTTGGCATGGCTAATAACTCTAGGTACGGATGGATGCCTGGAACAAATGTGTCAGGAACTTAGGGAGGGGGAAGAGCATCTGTATATTTAGAGAGCAAAAGGAGAGTGAAATGCTGAACAACCTCATGCTGTGTGTGCCCTTGTCTGCTGGTAACTCCTGCAGGACAGTGAGTGTGGTGCTGCTGTGATTGCTTCCTGGCAAACATCCCAGCTCGGACCTGTGGAGGGGAAATTATCCCCAGTTCCCTGTGATTTGAGCTGATCTGGTGCTTGTCCTTCCTCCCTGGATTGAGTTCTCTCCCATCTTCAACTTTATCCCTAGCAGAAGTGAAGGAGTGATGTTCCAGGGAAGCTTTGCCATGAACTGGAACAGGGTATCCATGGCCATGTCCTCTCCCTTTCTGCACCTTGCTGCCCCCCTGCAGCCAGAGCATCCATGTGTGGATTCACAATCTGTTAATGGGATCAGGATCTGTTAATGGTGCTGCCCTGGTCTGCCTCTGCTCCTGCCAGTCTCCCACAGGAGCTGCTGCCCCTCTTATATTTGACATGGTGAAGGCAACAATCCAACTCCTTCCTGAGGTCCTCATGGGGACAAATTAAATTTGGATTGTTGCTGCTCTTTTCTCCTCCTTTCCAGAGGTGGCTTGGCTGAGGCTGAGGGTCTGCCTGCCCTCACTGTGCCCTGCTGCTGCAGAGGAGGGGTTCCCTCTGTGTTCCCCAGCAAAGAATTCCCACATCCCTTTCAACTCCCAGCTTTTTCCTCAGCAAAGCAAACCGGTGGGTTTTTATGGCAGGTGGGAGCGCTGGAGTCACTGGGGAGGAGAGAAAATCCCCTCGGTCTTCACCTGCCACTCACTGTGCCATCAGAACACACAGAACGGCAGCTGCTCTTCCTTCTTCTGCCCTCGCCTCATTTCCTTTAATCCTCGCTCTGCCCTTCATCCGAACTGCCGGGCGTGTCCCGCCGCTCGTGTGTGGCTCACACAGCCCCGATCCTGCGCCCGGGCAGCACGGGAGGCACCCACCCCGATCCCCGATTCCTGCATCCAGAGCAGGGGATGCTCCGGCTCCCCATCCATCAGAGCGCTGTGCCCGGCCAAGGTTATCAGTGATTTATAAAGTGTCACAAGCTCAGCGAGGGCAGGGGGGCTGTTGTGTCCTCTTGAGCAACGGGGCTGTCGCAGCTTCAGGGAAGTTCGTGTCACCCGAGCCGGGCTCGGGCAGAACGCTGTGGGGTTGTGCTCAGCCAGGGGCTGCCGCGGCCTTTGGATGCAGCCAGAGCACAACAACAACAACATCAGGAATAATCACATGTGCCCTCATGGCCACGAAGGGGAGAGGGGAAATCACGGCTATTTTTAGTTGGGAGCAGCCTGGTTTCCTTAAAATGCATGTCCCAGATTTTTATATTTTTCCCGCACCTCAGAGGTCACTTCCCTCCCAAAAAAACAAAAACCCTGACAGGAAAAGGAGTTGTCCCTGAGACCTCTGCCCTGATGCAGCTCCTGTAGAAGCTGGGGGACAGCAGGAATGCCGGGAGCAGCAGGGATGCTGGGGAGCAGCAGCAAAAGCCTCAGTTCCAGGCTGTTGGCTGAGGGCACCCGTCTCCAGGCTGAGCCAGAACCCAGAGCTTTAAGTTTAGGAGCTTGTTTCCATTTTGGCCAACTCAGTCTATAAAAATACAAGTTACTTTTTAGATTTTTTTTTTTAAAAAAAGCGGCTTTTGCAATCTGGTGGAATTTTTATCCAGAAGATCTTCTGACCTCTCTGTAAAAAAACGTACGAAACCAAATCTTTTCAGCAGAAACTGTTTTATTTTGATGTTACAAGTTTTTGCTTTGTTAATTATTTTTACAAATCTGCTGTTTGTCAGAGCAACGAGCCCAGACCACGAAACAGAGTCTTTTAGGAGTGTCCTGCCCCAGCCCTCGGCTACACCAGGGGGTGACTCTGCGGGGGGTTTGGGGACTCCTGTTACTGTATTTGACCCACAAGATGCCAGGAATCTGTGCCTGCAGATGTGTCAGTCCTCTCCCCGAAGTCCAGGATGACAAACTCAGGGAATTTGTACACGCCAAAGAGCAGATTATCTCCTGATCCAATGGATGACATCAGGCCTGGGCAGGAGCCACAAATAACCTGGAGTGCATCACAGGGAGTGTGGCCCTATGTGGCCCTGCTCCTGCACCCATGTGGGCACTGGTGTGTCACCCAGCACCACGACCAGAGTTCTGTCCCCTGGGGACAAGGATGGAGCACAGTCCCTGCAGGAGCAGCTGCAGGAGCATCAGTGCTACCGTGGCTCTGCCTGCACCCCCTTCACCCATCACCCCACACCTGGAGTTCACTCCCTCCCACCCAAACTCCAGTCACTCCCATGGGATGTGCCCGTTGTGCTGTGAAGGCACAGGTGGCACGTGGGGCTGGATGCTCTGTCCAACCAGGCAGTGCAGGGGCAGGGAGGAGAGGATGGGATGAGCTCCTGGAGCTGGGATAAGGCATTGGTAGGTAGGTGGGTGGTGCTGAGCTCAGTGCTGGCCATGCCATGTTCACCAGCCCCTGGGAAGGCTGGTCAGGACTCTGCAGCGAGGGCAGGTGAGGAGCAGCTTGCTGGGGCTGGTGGATGGAAAGGCAGCAGTTTGGAGCCTTTGGGAAGGGCTTGTCACCTGTTTCACTGCAGAAAGAGTGATCCAACAGAGATCTGCCATCTCCCCACCCTTACCTGTCATCTGAGTGAGAGCTGGGTGCCTGGCAGGGGCAGTGGTCACCACTGCTCTGTACAGGGGATCACACCCAAACACCTGGATCTGAACCCCAGTCCCCATCTCACCCCTACAGCCGCCTTTAACTCAGCTGCCTGGTGCTGCACAGCTGAGGTCTGACTGCCAGGGAGGTTTGGAATGACAAGAATTCTCAGGCCCAGGCCCCACCAGGCAGATAACGTTGGGCTGCTGAGCCCCAGAGGAGGGTGATGCTGAGGAAGAACTCAGCTCTCAAACAGAGAAAACTGGGGGGTTGTGTTCTAGGACTCAGAAACACCCCATGGAGCACGAAGGTATCACACTGGTTTCAGACCAGTGTCGCACTGGTATCACACCAGTACCACACACTGCTCCCTGCACACGTGTGTGATGCAGCTGAGCTCATTCCTGCCTGTCCTCGGGGGCTCCGTGTGCCCCTGGCAGCCCCCCAGCACCCGCCCTGCTCACACCCCCAGTGCCTGAGCTCAGTTTGCAGTCACCTTTTCTCACCCTGTCGGGACCAGAACTGCCCGGGGGCGGCTTCTACAGACAGAAGCTGAGGTGGCGAATTCAAATCCCTGGGGCTGGGCTGATGTGAAGGTGAGAACGACACTCACACATCCACCTCGCGGGTGCTGTCAAACCTTCGACAAGTGCAGGGCTGTGAGCCCCCTCCTGCTGCGTCCCCACCCTGGCAAGGAGCGTCCACGGAGGGATAAGCACTTGGCTATGGATACCTCGCTGAGAGGCTTTTGAACCCGCAGGTGTTTGATAGTCCAGGCTCGCAGGATGCAGGACCTGTATGGGCCAGTCTGGGGCACACGGGTGCACCGGGGGAGGGAACACTCCCTGCTCACCCCAAGAGGCATCACCAGCGCGGAGTGTGAAGCGCAGCCGGGTTTTGTTTTATTCTGTCCTGCCCCTCCACAGAGCCCCGTGTGCTCACCTGGGCCGGGTGGTGAGAGTCGCCATCCCGGCGGAAGGCCGGCAGTGCTGCTGCTGTCCCTGCCACAATAGGGACAGATGCGGGAGGAAGTGATTTGTCCGCGCCGGGACAGACACAGATGTCCTGCTTCCTGGGCTGATACCGCTGATCGCATCTCTCGCAGCCAACTCCCTCCACAGCTTTTGCTTTTTCTTTCCTTTCCCCCCCCCCCTCCTCTCCAAGGTGCAATTCATGATTCATTTGAAACGTCCTGCCAGCAGATTTCAGCTGGTGTGTGATCTCCATTCCGTGGCTGTGCATGGAGCAGAGAACAGCTTATTTCGTGCTGTTATAGCTCAAAAAAGAAAGAAAAAAAGGAGCAAGATGCAAAGTACAGCTGCGAGGAGGTGACAAGGACACAATGCTTGGCAGCAGAGCTGCTCTCACCCCGTTTGAATGGAGGTGTCTGTGTATTTCCCTTCACACTGAAAATAGAAGTATATAAATTGTCACTGATCGTATCAGAGCACCTGCATGGTCTGAGTTCTGCCAACTCCATCTGCTCAGCTCACGGTGTCCAGAGGCCTGGGCACAGGGCAGGGCAGGGAGGGAGGCAGGGAGAGCAGTGGGGAGCACCAGTTCCAGGGCTCCCTCCACAGCTCTGGGCACTGGGAGCGCAGGGGGGATCTGCACCCGCTGCAGCATCCCTGGCACAGCCCTCACACCCGTGTCTCCCCACCCATCCCATGGAATGTGGCCTCAGCACAAGCCATGTGTGACTTGGGAGTTTAAGCTCTGAAATTGCTCGTTGGAGGCTGATCCTGCTCTGGGGTTTGGCAGCAGGAGAACCAGCCCAAAGCCCTTGAGCAGCACAGCAACTCCTGCTCTGGCTGGGGCACAGGGACAAGGATGGACAGGAGAGTGGCTGTGTGGCACCACAATGCTTTGATCTGTTCACCCTTCTGTGGACAGGCAGGACGGTCCCCCATTCCTGCTCTCTGAGGTAAACAATGTGGGAATAACAGTCCCATTCCAGGCTGTTGCTGTTTTCTGCCCCCAGTCCGTCACCCAAATGCTGAATTCCTCCTTGGCTGGTGCTTGAAGGAGCTCAGGGGCAGCAGGGCCTCTGCTTGGGTGACCTCCCTGGGGTGACTGCAGGGGCTGGTGGGCCGATGCCGGGTACGTGCAGGACATGACTCAGTTCCTGCCTTTTGGGAGCCAAACTCCTGCCTAGCAGAGGCTGGGCTGGCTGCAGGCTGGCACTGCATCCTGCCCCGTGCCAGCTGGGCTTAGGAAAGCCCTCCTGGGTGACTGGGCTGGTCTCCAGCCCCAGTAAAGAGCAGTAGAAATGCAATGAGACCTCTTGGAAAAAAAACAAACCACCCAAACCCTCACCATCCTACCGAGCAGAGAACGCAGTGAGCCTTCCCAACAGACAGCCTGGTCCTTTGGGTGGTGGCTGTGATGCTCTCCCAGAAAAGCTGTGGGTGAGGGGCCCCTGGGCCCCTTCTCCAGCCCAGGGATCACCTCCTCCAGCCTCACTGGCAGGGCAGTGGTCGCTGTGTGGAGCCCTGGCTGAAGCCTTTGCCGCTGGCCTGTGAGGACACAGCAGGGACAGACCCAGCTGCCCACAGTGACACCAGTGGATACTGTAAAAGCAGCTGAATCTCCTTAAAGTACTTGATCTGCTGCAGCCCAGGCTCCTGTGCCTGTGGCACTGGTGGCCAATGTACAGTTCTTCCTGTCACAAGAACGTAATTAGCACCTTCGTGGTGATTAAGCCAGTAAAGAGGCTTTGCCTGGCGGTGTAAAAGGAACTAATGCATTGCCAGGTTATTTAATCTCAATGAATCATTTTAAAATATTCAGCTGTTATTTACATTAAAGCAGCATTTGATGCCTCTGGGCAGAAACATAGAGGTGATTCAATATTTGTTATACATTAGTTGACCAGACTTAGGTGAGCAAATTTACTTTAGTAGTTTTTTGCATAATAATATTAAGGCTGAAAGAGAATGAAGGAGGGTTTGCTGGAGCATTCAGAGGTGTGAAAATCTGTTGGTTCCTCACTGTCTGACCATGTTTATAGTGCTTAGGGAAGAGCTGAGTCCCAGCTCAGCTGTCTCACAGCTCCTGCCCATTGCTGATGAAGGTTTATGATGGGGTTGCTCTCTTGTGTGGCTTATGAGACTCTTCATACCTGGATCTGGTGACAGTCATGCACTTTATTTTGAGCACATGCTTAACTTCTGTTCACTTAGGGCAATACAGGCAGTGTCCCACCAAAGGTAGGGACACTTAAGGTAAGAACAAGGTGACTAGTGAACAATTCTAGAACATCAAGCTATTCCCACCTTGGCCTCTTCTGGCTGGCAGCTCAGCCACCAGGGGTTTGCACAGACCCTTCTGGGAGGCCACAGCAGTGACCACCCTCAGTACCTGCCATCAGCTGAATGGAGAGACGCTGGGAGGAATTTGCAGTGCAAATCCCGTGAAAATAAAGAGCTGATCTGAGGAGTGCAGTTGCTCACTGTGAATATCTGCACCGAGGTGAACACCATCTCTGCCCTGTGCTGACAGGCCTCCAGCCCTCCCCACTGCTCAGCTCTGGCTCCTGCACACTGGGAGCCCAGAATATTTTTGCATCCTGTCACAGAGGGCCCCCTGCTTGAACGTGATCCTGGCTCTGCTGTGTGTGCTGGGGAGAGCGAGTGGCACTAAAATAAACAGGCCACCGTTACAGCCACTGAAAAATGAAGTGCCCACTTAACCGGTTCTGTAAACCTTCAAACCAACTCAGCCTTGCAGAAGAGTTCAGGAGAAGAGCAGATGGAAGAAGCCTTATTTGGGGTCATGTGTTGTCAGGAAGAGGCAGCACTGAACATCGCCAGCCTGGAGTGATGTGGTGGACACGGACCTCAGCATGGCACACTGAGGCTTCCCTTCTGTTCCTGAGAACACAAAACCCTGGAGTTCCTGTTTCTGAACAATGGCCCCTTCACATTTTCCAGTCTCACTATGATAGTGTTTGGGATGGAGCAGAGGAGCAACTGAAGAGATCAACTAAGCATGGCTTAGACAAGCCAAGGAGCCGCAGTTTTCCCTTTCCACGTGCAGAGTTGCAGGTCAGCAGCAGCTCCTGGTGCCTCTACAGCACTGACTGAGCCTGGCCAATATTGCAGCTCGAGACTCAGACTTTGCCAAGAGATTGGATTTCTGGGAAGCTGCTCCGAATCAAGTCTTAATGTTTTCAGGCCCCACAACCCCAAACCAGCTCCAGTTTCTGAAAACTTAACACGGTGTTTCAAAAGCAACAGGCTTGGCCTCACTGATGCCCTATCTGATAGTTTCTCATTTTCTGAAGTAGTGAAACTTAGTAATAATGAGAGAAAAGTGCAGGAGAAGCCCCTCAGTGGCTGGACCTGCCCTTTAGACACCTACCCACGGAGCGTGTTCACAGTTCAGCAGCGCCTAAATGCGGCTGCTGCTCCTGCATCCTCCCAGCCAGCCCTGCTTGTGTCTGAAGAAGGAGTCAAGGCTCCCCCAGCCCCTCTTTGCCTCCTGGCCTGTCCCAGCAGACCCTCACCTACCCTCCTGTGTGTTCAGGAGGAGTGGGACGCTCGGCTCACACGGAGGTCGCTGCAGTTGTGAATCACAGGCACAGCTGTGGTTCTGTGGGAATAAAACCCTCCCCTGCCTCACGGGCCGGAAGAAAATCAGAACAAACGTTCTTAGGAAAGGAGGAGCAGGGTAGCCAAGCCAGAGTAAACAAGCACTGAGAGAAGGGTGTGGGAAGGAGGGGACGTGTGTGAGCCAGCAGACAACTGACTGGCTGTGCAGGGGACAGGAATGGGTTTCTCATGTTGTCTTTCTGGCAGTCGCTCCTGCTTCCCATCTCCAAAGAGTGATCCGACTGATGCTTTGATGTTGGCATCTGCTCTGGTTGCACCCAAACCAGCTTGACTTTTGCTGCTTCAGGTTCCAGCTCTGTGTCTCTGAGCATCTTGGGGGCTGGAGGGGCTGTGAGGACACCCAGTCTGTGGGGTTAGGGAAGGTGTGGGGCAGTGCATGACTGCACCCCTCAGCACTGCATCAGCTTGTCCCTGGGCCACAGCAGAGCTTCTCCTCAACACATGTGGAACTGCAGTGCAGATTTGAGCACCAGCACTGCCTCAGCTGGACGAGGACAGCCCAGCAGTGTGTCCTGGCGTGCGAGCAGTGGCTGCCCAGGGCAGGAGAGGACATCAGTTACAGAGAGAACCTTCCCCTGTTTGTGCCCTCCTGCCAGTTGGTGGTTTAGGCTCATGCAATGATAAAGCCTTTTTTAAGACTCTAAGTCCTTTCCCTCCTATTGAAGGCTGTTTGTGGGCTGGTGCCTCTCAGGAATAGTAAATGAGTCAATCCCCCAAATCACTTTGTGGGGGTGGAGAGCACAGGTGAGGTATTTTACCCATGATCACAGAGGTGAGGCTCCTGCATGGGTGTGGGTGGGGCTTTTGTCTCATTAGCCAAAGTGCTGATGACTTTAACAGCAGGGAAATCACCAGTGCCCATTTATTTAATGTCTCTCTCCTGGTTTTGCTCTGGGTGCTGCAGGTATAACAGCCTGGTGACTGGCAAGAGGGCGAGAGGACTCATCGCCGTGCTGTGGCTCCTGTCCTTTGGAATCGGACTGACTCCACTTATGGGCTGGAATAAAGCCATGAGTGGTTGTCCCAACGCCACCAACGAGACAGGGGCTGCCACGGGGACGGAGCACCACGGCTGCTTCATCTCCTGCCTCTTTGAGAACGTGGTCACCATGAGCTACATGGTGTACTTCAACTTCTTCGGCTGCGTGCTGCTGCCACTCGTCATCATGCTGGGCATCTACATCAAGATATTCATGGTGGCCTGCAAACAGCTGCACCAGATCGAACTGATGGGCAACTCCAGGACCACTCTGCAGAAGGAGGTGCACGCGGCCAAGTCTCTGGCCATCATTGTGGGGCTTTTTGCCTTCTGCTGGCTGCCCCTGCACATCTTGAACTGCATCACGCACTTCCACGAGGATTTCTCCAAATCCAAGCCCGAGTGGGTGATGTACGTGGCCATCATCCTCTCCCACGCCAACTCCGTCATCAACCCCATCATCTACGCCTACCGCATCAGGGACTTCCGCTACACCTTCCGCAAGATCATTTCCAAGATCCTCTGCAAGACGGACGACCTCCCCAAGGGCACCACTGACAACAACCAGCACTTGACTGTCACCAACATTAACTGCCCGGTGGCCTCGGTGACCGTATGACCCTCCCGGGATTCCCAGCACTGCCCGTCCCCGTGCGAACGGTTATGGCGAGCTCCGAGGGGCTGCTCAGACATGATGACCACTATGCAGTTGTGCAGCTGTCTTTTTTTATTTTATTTTTGTAATTAACGTAGTGCCTCGTGGACCGTGTCCCCCCTTGACAGGGGACACCGAGTGCAGCTCACCCTCCACCATCACCCCAGGGTGTGAGTGCCGGTGATCGCGTCGCGTTTCCTTTCCAGGTCGGACATTGACTGGGGAAGACTCACCTGCTGGGGGTGTTTCCCCTAATTGTGCTGCTCATGTCAAGTCATAGGATCTTTATTTTAATTATTATTATTGTTATTATTATTTTTTTAATATTTTGATTCATTTAGGAGTAATAATTTCGTGGTCTGTTTTTTGAGTTGTTCTCTAAGTCCATACTTGACAGCTCTTTGGTAATACCCTAATTATTCCATCAATTGTTTGATGCAGCTAGTATTCTCCGATGGGAAAAAGTCTTACTTAGCCCAGTTGCTGGTGTGAAACAGAATCTGTGTTCCAGGCTCTGAAGGGAGGGACTGTGTGGATGGGAAAACCAGATCAGCACTGGCCAGCTATTTCTGGGCCCAGCATGAAAACCCTACTTGGAGTTGTTGAGGAAAGAGCTGACCAAGGTTTTACAACAGCAGTCTCACGGCCTTTAAATCGCTTTGGTCTACAGGACTGTGCAGCCCAAAGCTTCAGGTTTGCTTTCAGGTCTGTTTTCAGATGTCAAAAGGGAGAGGTGCCCCAATGATCTTGGCTGGTCTGATCCAGAGTCACTGAGGTCAGGGCCACTCTGACTGAGCTCCACAATCAGATTTTTGCTCCCAAATCAAAACTTGCCATCCTTGCAGTGCTTCCAGAAGTGCAGGTTTCAGCTGTGAGAGTTGGATGTGCAGCTCACCTGGTCCCTAAAGCTTGATCTGGCCAGGGTTCCTGTGCAGCCCTGTAACCCCCAGAGGCTGTGAATGCTTTTTAATAGTAATTTTTATATTTTTATTTTTTTTTCCAGTGCTGACCTGAAGCAGTAACAAAAAGAGACAGGAAGGGAGCTAAAGTGCTAATGTGTGTGAGAAGCAACATATTGCCATGGCTTGTGACCTGATTTTGGCAAAGCTCTCACAGGTTGCCTGTCCTGGCCCTCACTCTGAGTGAGTCCCAAGCCCACTCAACAGCAGAGCAGTCTTAATTATAGTGCAGGTTAATAACTCTCTCCAACCACAGCTCAGTAATTACTGCACCGATTTAACGTGTAACTGTGATATCCAAAACTAGGCAAAGGCAGAGAGAGCAGTGCAGTAATTTCTGAAGAACAAGCTGATCGTGGCACAGAGATGCAGCTGCTCCTCACTAGCTCAGACCTGCCATCACCTTGTGCCCCTCTCACAAACGGGAGTCTTGCCTGAAGGTTCCATCTCCCCCCGAAGCACTCGGTGCCAGCAGCACCACCGTGCAACTGGTGAGGAGCTGGAGTGCAAGGACTGCTGTTAAACAGGGTTATCAGCAGTAACTCAGGCAGAGAGAGAGGGGGAGCAGAACTTTTGGAGCCAGGCTGCAGGGAAGGAAGTTTAAACACAGCCAGTTCCTGAAGAACGGGTCCAGTGGACAGACTGTGATGCATGATGAGCAGTTTGTCCCTGAAAAATTGTACTTGAATCATATATTTTTTTAAACTGTTTTGCACTAAAAGGGGGTTAATACAAGACCCCAAGAATTTAATTTCTCTGGCAATATATAATGACAAATACGGTGTAAAATCAGTTGAAAAGCTGATCTGAAGAAATCTTGTTCCTGCAGCATCTGCTCTGCCAGCTGGCAAGACCTGCAGGCAGCAGCTGCAGGAATGACTTAGGGCCCACCATGCACAGGGAATGGTTCCCTGGGAGTGATGGATTTCACTACCTTGTGTAGCTGCTCAGCCCTGAGAGCCAACCCCAAACCTGGGTGAATCACCAGTAAGCTCTGAATGGGTTTGTGCACGTTTATGCAACGTCCAAATTTAGCTACAGCTCAGTATCTCAGATATGTGCATTTTCAAGAAGAATCTGAACAGTTAAAGTTACAGTCCCAAGTGCTTTTCCTTTAACAGCCCCATTCAGCTTTGCTGCATCTGCCTTGGTCACAGTCCAGCTGACACATGTAGCCACCTCCTGCCATTTGGGCAGGGCCTGACTCTCTCCTCCGCTCATTCCTTCCCTTCTGTATTATCTTTGGCTGTGTTCCTCCTCTTAATCGTGGCTGGAAACAAGCAGGGTTTCACCTGCAGGTCTGGCAGTGTTGCAAAGTGGTTGCAAGCCACATTTATTCTTACAACAAAGGACGTAATCTCTCCCTTCTGCTGGCTGAAAACAAACCAAACTCTGCACAGCACCAACAGACTGAAACTCACAGTGCTGTAAAACCAAAAGAGGAGGCCCCAGGACACTTGTTGCATGTGACAGCTTGCACTGCAGCTCAGCATCCATGACTGCTACCTTCCTCTGCCTCTTATGAGCCAGAATTCCTGCGGGTGGATGCGGTGTATCCGTAGGACGACTGTGCCGTCGGGCTGTCAGGCACTAACTGTGGCCCAGGTCACCACGGTCATTAGGCACAGCAAGTGCCTCTGTGGATCTGAGCCAAAGACATTTCAAGGCAAAATAAAAATAGGACACTTCCCTTGCCCCCCTCAAAATAGAAAAGCTCTGAAGGTTTCTATAAAAATGTGAAGTAAAAATGGCCGAGGAACTTTCTGTAGCGAGTGCAGCTGAAGCCATTCAGCTGTCACTCCTCACTGCTCTGATGTACATAGATGGATGTGTTTTCCTCATGTTGCTCAGATTTTGTATTTGCAGTAACTGTTATTTACATACAGAATGCTTAATTTACCACCCACACAACATGGCTCAGCCTGTGCTCCATTATTTCTCGTGGTGATGGGTTCACATGGTGTCTCATACGAGGCCACACTGCACTCGAGCAGGACAGGGCGTGGGCAGGGAGTCAGAGCTGGAAGGAGCTGGTTCCCAGCTCAGTGGCTGGTGTGTGGATTGGGAGGCAGCAGTGTCCTCCCCCCAATGCCTGACATGGAGAGCCTTGCCTTGCCCACCAGCATGAGGTGGTCAACTTGTCTGAAAAGGGTCAATTTAAAGCACAGCAACCAGGGTGGTGCTTCCAAAGATCCTGTGTTACAGCAGAAGCACGGACCTGTCATCAGTCTTGAGGTGCTGGGGGCCCCCTGCCCTAGTCCCTGGTACAGGTTTGACAGTGATGGATCAGAAATTGCTCTGAGCAGCCACCTGCAAAGAGCCAAAGCAGCTCCTTAATTTGTGGATCACTAAGAGACCTGCTGGAGCGTTTGCATCCCCACATCACAAGCACACGATATTACAGATTAGTTAAAACATCTTCAGAAATCCCAAGAACAGCCTAATTAATGAAACAGAAGTCAACACAGGCTGCTTAACATTTATTAATTAATTTATCAGTGCAAAGCTGCTAATTAATGTCACGCTTGGCTGCAGCACAGTAAGAAACCTGCCAGCCACCACGAGCACTTGACAGCCTTGCAGATGTGAAAAACACACCGCCAGGAGGGTACACAGAAAGTACAACCCCATGTGACCCAAACCCTTCATCCTTCCTCCTCTTCCTCAGCCAGCAAGATGCTTGTGAGCTGCTCCTCAGTGACAGTGAGTTCCTGGCAGGCTCCCATGGCCCGGCTGAGGTAGACGGCGAGTATGTGTTTGCACTGCAAAGTTAACAGGAATGCCGTGCTCTGTCTGGACCAGGGATCCATCCTGGCCACAGTGGGTCTAATAAACCACACTGTTCCCTCCTGGCATGCCAAGCCCTGGCACAGGTGGTGCTCTGTTTGCCCCAGTTCTGCCACCAGGATAAAGTAACACAGGGATGTGACACACAGAAATGTGTTCTGGCTCCTGACGCCCTCCCCTCTGCTGCAGCCAGCTGAGCCCTTCCTCACTGGCACCAGGTGAACTGCACCCCTCCCTCAGCCACATTCCATGAGTTCCATTAGTGGCACAAGCCCTTGTCCCAGGAGAACAGGGATTATAAATCTCTTGAAAGTCAGACCAGTAGTGCACAATTAACAACAAAAGCCCTCCCTAGGCCATGTCCTCCCACCTACTGCAGCTCTCAGAGGCTGCACAGTGGGTCAGGCTCAGCCTTGGAACTTTCAGGCTGCTCATGGAGCAGACACAGCCCTCTCCCCTGCTCCCTGTCCCCAGCCCAGGCTGAGGCACTGAACTCACCAGAAGGCTCTCGCTCTTCTGCAACACCGAGAACCCGAAGGCAGGACATGTGCAGAAGTGGCAGGAGCTGTAGCAGGTGTAGAGTTTGCCTGAGCTCCCAAGGACCTGAAACAAAGGCAGCCAAGGGGTCAGAGGCAGCATTCCCTTTGAAATTCTCTCGCTCAACCTGGGCCTGGACTGAGCCCTCCCAGCAATGATTCCCAGCTCACAGGGTCACAGTACAAGTGTCCCCAAACACTGCAGTGACCCAGCTAATCCTGAAGCTCCTCAGGTTCCCCATGCTCTCTACAAGCTTCTCTCCCCACAGGTAAGGAAGTGCTGCTGCACCTCTGCCTGCACAGACCTCAGCTCGTGTCTGCTGCCAAGGGACCAGGAAAAGGGCAGTGGCACCACTCCCTGATCTCCCACGAGCTGCAGCCCCTCCAGTGAGCTCCCTCCCCCAGTACTGTCAGACTGGTGAAGATGACAAAGACTCTCTTGTCACACAAAGCTCAGTTGTGGATCCAGAGCCACCACAGGCCTGGGGATGGAAGGAGAGCAGCAGGGAGCACTTGCAGTGAGGCCTTTCCTCTTCTAACCACCTCCACTGGCTGGAGGCTGCGAAGGCTCTTGCTGTTCTGATCCCAAAACCAGCTGCAGTTACTGGAATCCAGATTTGTCTGAATAAACAAAGTTGAAGTCTCCAGAGAAGAAGCCTCCCTGCTCCATCTCTGGTTGGGAACAGCACTGCTTCCTTTTCCCACATGCTGTTCCCCTGCCAGGCTGGTACTGAGGTGTATTCCTGCTGCACAGGGGCACAGGGAACAGGCAAATGGGTGAGGGAAGCATCTCTTCCAGCACAGATAAGCAGACACGCTGCTGGAGCTGACTGCAGGATATAGGAAGGCCAGCCTATGGATTACTATTTCTCTTTTGGTTTCTTCAAGACTGGAAAATAGCTTTTAGAAAGCTACTTTAAGGGCCAACTGCTCTGCCCTCTCCTGTGGCAGGGGAAGGATCTGCACACCCTGGGCTCTGAGGGCACAACACAC
>JAWWLV010000053.1:3781254-3820710 GCA_035041135.1 Platyrinchus mystaceus | reverse complement strand
CCCCTGAAGCTCTCTCTGCACCCTTTGCCCAACAGGTAACATCCAGTTTAGGCTCTCCCACAAAAGTTTCTACGCCTCAAAATCCCCCCTTAGTCCCAGCAGATCCAGGACACAAGACTCACATTCCCATTTCAGTGGAAACCACTCTTTTTTCAGTCTGGCCTTTACCCTGGGTCCTCCTTGTAGTCTAGGCTGAGTTTGTTTCACTTGCAGATAAGTTTGTTTTCCTCTAGCCCCTTTGATTGTTTTTTCCAAGATGAACTATTCCGATGGTGCCTTTCCTTCAGAAGTGTTTTCCTTTGGGGAGGGGGGGAAGCCACAGACAGACACTGCCAGATTTGGGCTGAGTTTAGCGTTCCCCCACCCTGACCCAGATGGCAAGAACAGAACACAGCTTCTGCCTAATAAGGCAGAGTCTAAAATCCAAAGACTAAGAGAAAAAGGTGCCTCTGTTCCTGGCCAGCTGCAGCCCAGCCAGGCACGGGAGTGCTCTCCTGGCCCAGCCATGCCGTGAGATTTCCTTCTGCTGCTCTCATCTCAGCATTTGCTGAGGAAAAATCCCCTTGGTGGTGTCCCTGCCAGTGTGTGGGGACACAGGAGGGTCACCTGAGGCAGCTCCTGCTGCCACCAGCACACACAGACAGGCAGCACCACAGTCTGTGCCAGGGCCCGATGCTCAAACCCCACAGTTCTAGGAAGTAGATGGAAAAAGACATAAAAAAGAAGAGCCCAGTGAAAGTGCAGGATGTGAGCAATGCAAGTGGCAGTTGGCAGGAGGGCTAAAGCACTGCCTCTCCCCCTGCTCATTGGCTTCACTCCACAGCTCAGCAGCATTCCTGCAACTTGGGCAGAGCTAAAGGGAGCCCCAACTGCTGCCTGGTCACCACTCTGCACTTCTGCCAAACCCAGCACAGCTCACCATCAGCCAGACCCACCATCTCTGCAGCAGGTCAGAGTTATTTATCCCTGACCTGGAGTTACACGGGTGGATTCAGCCTGCAGCACAGGCAGGTGTCACACAGGCTCTCCTGGGGCGATCACAACTCTGAGGTAACATCAACCCTTGAACACTCCATCAGTGCTACTCCTCTATGAAGCAGCAAGGGCATTAATGCCCAGGCATTAAAGCACAAATCACAGCTCTCACTTGACTGAGAGCTCTTTCTTCTTCCATCTCAGCTCCTGAGGGCAAGAGCTGCCTACGCTACAGGCTGCAGTCCTAGGGCCTGTCTGAGCAGAGCCTTCTTCCCCTGAAGCTTTACCTGAGATGTGCTGGGTGATATGGAAGTATCAACATTTCAGATTTGGCTATTAGGACCCAAAGGAGTTTCACAACAGGACCAGCCTCAAAGAGTACAGTTCTCCAGATCCAGCTGCGAGTGGAAGCACCACCTCACATTCCAGCTCAACCACATCTGGGTGCAAAATTGAAAGGGATGACTGTGGATGTGTCCAGGCAGCCATGGATGCCCCCCTCTCCCCCAGTGCTGGGCTACATGTCTATACCATACCCACATAAAGTGGCTCTCCAGTGCAGTGTCCCACCCAGAGTTTCGGTTTCTTCGACCCCAGATGGTGTTCCTGTCACTGCTCCAGCCAGTGGCCTCAAGGGAGGCTCTGCTCTTTGTTTCTGCCTCTCAGACAGCTGCTGCTGAGGAAGAATTTCACAATGGGACCAACCTCACACCCCCAGAGAAAATATCTCTCCAGATTCCTCTGCTAATGAACTCATCAGCGTGGCCTTAATCAGCGATGAGGCTCCACCAAAAAGGAATGCTGCTGGGAAGCACACAGGAACCTGCAGGCAGGGGCTGCTTCCTACAGCTTTGTCCTGCATTAACTCCTGACCCACCTGTCCCGGGGTTCCTTCTCCACAGGGGAGCCCGTGGCTCCCTCTCCCTGCAGAGGCAGGAGGAGAGCAGTTCTGACACTTGCTCTCTTTCAATGTGTTGATCAAGCTGTTGGGGCCATCAGTAGTTATTAATCAATGCCCTGCAAAGCTCTGCCTTAGCCTGCACGGCCTGATGAAGCTCTGCAAAGGGAATGTGACCGTTCTTTGCCCAGTGGCATATTCAGACAGTAAAAAAAAAGGAAAAGCCTTTGAGCATTCAATTAATTATTGAGGCAGCTGCTGTCTAAGGGTGCTGGAAGCAGAGCTTCTTAGGCTTTACCAAATATCCACAGGCAAGCCCTCAACTCAAATCTAAGGCTGTGTTCTTGAGCACTGTATGTTTATGATTCATGACTCTCTGGAGGGGCCGTGTTCTCTCCAGGGCCCCAGAAGCAATAAAGCCTCGATGTGCAAATCAAGCCCTGAACATGTGAGAAATGTTTGTGTCATTACCCAGGCCTGACTTCACAGCTCTTCTCTCACCCTAAATGACCCCGGAGCATCTCAGCACCTCCACTGGAGGAGAGAAGGATATTTAGAAATGTTCCTCTTGGCTGCTACAACAGCTAGCAAAGAGATTCCCCCTTCTCTGGTGTGTGAAAAGCACAGCCCCAGGTTCACCCATGGAGGGGCTGTGCTACCTGAGGGGGTCAGGAGTGCTAAGTAGAGGGAATTGGGTGCTTCACCAAAATCTCTCAAAGGCTCCTCTTTTCACCTAATGAGCCTCAGCTCCACCTCCCACCCTGTGCTGTAAGAGGAGATTGACCTTTAGGGGCTAAGGTGAGCTCTTCTCCCTAAAATGCCATTTTATTAAGATGTTTCTGTGATTCACAGATTTGGCTACAAGTGAGCTAGAATGAAACCCACGGATTTTGGCCTGCATCACTTCCTCCCAGGCAGCAAAGGATCCTCCTGCCAAGCAGAGGTCAAGAGGCTTGGTGTGCAAGAGGGAAAGCAACGCAGTGATGGCAGATAATACTCTGTTGTGTACAGTTGGTCAAGAGGAAGAACTTCCTTTGTTGGATAGGATGAGAGTAATAAAGCAAAATTAGCAATCCCTGGAAAACTTCCTTCTGACTGCGATACCCACAAACACATAAATTATCTCTGACTGGCTGGGAGCCACAAAGAAGATGGCAGTGTACTGTGCTGTTCCAATTCTAGCCCGTGGCTGCTGCTCTCCAGTATCACTTCTGGAGTTTGCCAAACACTGATATTCTCTCTGTGTTTATCCAAGTGCCCTTCCATGTTCTGCAAAGTCAGGAAAATATTGGCTCACTGGAAAACATGCCAACTGGAAAGCATCAGAAAGCAAGGCTGGAGAGGAGTGTGTACCTGGTACAGGGTCCTTCCACTGGGGGACGTGACTCGGGTGACAGAACGTTGATCCACCAAATCCAAAGCTGGGACAGCACATGGGCCAAAAATGAACTTCAGCCTGAAAGAGAACGTGTCTCTAGTTAGGTCACACCACAAAAGGAGGCCACCTGTCTTAGCCTTAGTCCACAGACGTGGCCCTGTGGAGCCCAGAAGGGCCTGCAGCCAAAGCAAGATAAGATGTGCTGGCAAAGAGAAGCTGCAGGAAGGAAATCCCGGGGATGCAACTGAGGTTACAGACAACAGGAGTGTCACACACACAGCCCAGTTATCCCTGGTGCAGTAACTGGGAAACTGTCACTTGAGCACAACAAGCATAAACAGGGATTTCATTGGGAGCAGCACCAGAGCACAGGGAGCCAGACTTGCTGAAGGGAAAAGGGGCTTGTGCTCTGGGACAACTGAACTGGACATCCAAGCTGTCCTGGATCAGGTGGCTGATCAGCTGGCCTTGAATCCCACCTTCAGTCATGGTCCACACATCGTGCCTCGGAGCAAGGAGAGGGCAAGGATGACACAGAGCTCCTGGAGCAATAGGAAGTGCAGCAATGGGGCTCCTTCCTCATCCCAGGGAAATTGGTCTAAACCCTGGAGATCGAATGAGTCATTTTGTAGTGAATGAGCCTCCTCTATCACAGTCACAACTGAGGGATAAATTATTCTGTCACTACCCACCAAACTGCATCAGGAGGAAGCAGGAAACTATCAGGGAATAACTTAAGACACCCCACTGCACATGGAGCCACAGGATAGCAGCAGTTTTACATCTGTAATCCAGCTGTGAGCAGGGCTCAGAGACAGCAAAGTTGTCCCAGATAAACACCCAGGGACAGCACAGGCTCCTGTCCCTCCACTCTACCCTTTCCCTTTCCTTCCAGGCAAGGATGCACTACTGCAGAGCATTTATGGATCAGAGAGTGCCTGGGATGGGGCACAGACAAGGGTAAGCCAGGTTTGCCCTACACACGTTTCTTCCTGCCTTCACACAACTCTCCTTGGCTCCAGTGCTGTGAGGCAGCCCCATGGAGGCACTCACTGGTGTCTGGCCACTGCTGTGCTCCCTGCTGTAAAGTTCCACACCAGCAAGTGGAAAATAAAGAGCTGTGAGTCCTTAAGGCACAGCAACTTCCATCTACACACTCCCTGCACATCCCTGCAAGGAGGATTTATCTCCTGCTGATGCCCTGCACGGGTATATGATAAGCTGTGTGTTAAATATGGACATCTGCACCTTTAGCCTATTGTCCAGACAGCTCACGGGCTTAAAAGTAATTCTAGACCTGCAAATCCAGCTGCTCTGAGCGTGTTCCAAATTGCTCGGGGGCAACTCAGTTAACTTCGCAGACCTTTCATCCGCTGAGAAAAATCTGTGTAGTCTGGATTAGTTACAAGGGTAAACAAGAAGAAAATCAGCAGTGATGAAAAGATAGCACAAAACATGAGCAGGAGACAGAGGAACGTTTCCAGCTCCAGTGAGGACACACCAAGGCAGAGCCCTGGCGGCCCAGCCAGGCTGACCTACACCTCTGAGTCAAGCTCATTGATAACAAGCCAAGCAGACAGACTGATTCCAGGAAGACCAAAACTCCAGTTGCACAAAACTCAAGGCAATAAGGACTGGCTTCATCTGAGGGCTGAGGAGGCGGGTGGGGGAACGCTTAAGTAAGACATTCCTTAATGATTAGGCCTTGGACTATAAGGGGGCTGAGTTTAATGAGTTTCAGTAACTCTTTCAAATTTAGGGAATTCTTTTCTCATGTATATAATTCGATCAGTTTAACAGGAAATGCCCAAAGGAAACTCAAGGACTTCAGGGATTTGGAAGATATTCAGAAATTAAATCAGAACACTTCAGATCTGGTGGTTACAGGGAATTGATGGAAATCTGGCTGCCAAGAGTTACCACCTGACCCTTATTAAACTTAACATGGGAGTTGCTTTCCTTCCCTTTTCTTTTCTGATGAAAAGGAAACAAAAGGAGACTTGCCAAATTTAATCCTACCCTTCAAAGGCCATTGTGGTCCCAGGAGGGGGAGCCAGCACACCTTTCACAAGTGTTATGTTAGATAACTTTAACACAAAGGGATTAAGGCCTGAAAGGGTTCCTGGTGATCTCGTCTCTTGGCAGGCAGGAGCACACACTCAAAGATCAGTCTGAAAAGTCTCTTTTCACTGTGACACTGCCTTTTCTCCACCTTCAACACCAATTAGTGAGGGCTGATGTTGAGAGACTTGGATCTCTTAGGAGACTGCTCGGGAATGACTGAAACGTTCACAAGCTTCAATCAACACAAGGGTGATTACACTGACCTGAGACTTCCCCCAGAGAGAAGAAACCTCTCAGGGTAATCTTCAGGTTAACAATTCCCTCGTGCAGGGAGATGATCTGTTCACTTCTCCCTTTCCATCACACATGCCCATGACTCAGAACAAGTGATCTCAGGGTGCTGCTGTGCTCACAGTGATAGGGACAGGCAAGGAGATGCAGCGTGAATCACCCTGAAACACAGTCCACGCTCACAGAAAACTCATTCCAGATCTGAGGGTGGGCCCAGAGCTCAGGTTAAAACATCCTGGGTTTAAATTAGAGCAGGTCAGCACAGGAGATGCAGCGATACAGAGAGAATTCCACGAATTTCTGGAAGAACCCTTGACATGGTCTCTCTGAACCCGCATTTCCAGTACCAGCAAAACCACGCAGCAGTTACACATTTCATGCAGCACAGGAGAAAACCAGCAGTGCTGTGATGAAAGCTGATCACCAGCTGCCCTTTCAGGACACCTGGGACAAGAACTGAAGCAAAAGATACTCACCCCAGCAGCAGCTCATCAGGGACTGCAAGAAAAAGAAAAGGAAACGTGATTTTGCTGCATTTCCCTACTGTGAAAAACAGCATCACAGGGAGGCCAACGTCTCCCTAAGGTACCCCCAGAGGCCACACAGCACTGCAGGGCTCTAACCATCCCCTCCAGCCACCAAAAAAGCAACAAGGAGCAGCAAAATTATTCCTATGGTAGTGCTAAGGCACTTACCAAGCACAGCAAGGGCAACCCCAGGGATTAATTTTAAAAAGAAATGCAGAAGCCCACATGTACTTTCTTTTACGATGTCCTACTTTTAGAAGCACACAATAAAAGCCAGGAGGCCTCAACATCTTACTCTGTCACTTTAAGGAGCTGGTTAAAAATACATATATATTGTTTTCCCTGAAATTCTCTTGGCAAGAGTTGAGAACTCAACTTTAAAAATGTTGTTCTTTTCCCAGCACAGACTCGCAGGGCGCCACTAGTTTATGTTCTTGATGCAGCCCACAGAAACATCGTGTCTTCACTTATTGGAACTTCTTGTTAAGCTGGAAAGTTACACTTAAGAAAGCCAGTCTGTTTGTTGTACTAACAGCTCAGGCTCTGCTTGTCCAATCTGATCTTTCTGTTATCACCCATGGGACACAATGCACTATGTCTCCATATCCCACTGGAGGATCTGGATTTTTTTACTTTAAAACCCTTTGTCCCAACAATTAAAAATATTCTCTATGACTTGCACTGTTGGTTTGAGTTTTCCAGCTTTATTTTAATTCTCCAAAGTGATTAATCAGTTTGTTTCCACAGCTCTGTCTCAGTGTGTGCCTTAGTACCATTCTGCTTTAAGGAGAAATACACCTTTAAAGGAATGTTGACTTTTTTTTCTCCTTAATTTACAGCGGGATTTAAAAAGCTCTTTTAAAAGTCACGTGTAGATTTTGGATCTGCTCTAACCTGACAGAAGCCATACTGCAAGTGTGCCAAAAAGCTGTCACTGGGGTCACTCTGAGAAGTTTAGACATTAAGTGTCTGCCCATTCCTCACTCCCACATAGTGCTCACACAGACTTCTCTGAATGCTTATTTGGTTGCTTTTAGTGCAGTTAAAAATATTCCTTCAACAGACACTTTCCTTAGGAAGAGCCATTCTGTGCTACTTATCAAGTAAACACAAACATTAATATTCCCTTAGCACAGATTACAGAACCACGTTAGCAATCCAAAGTGCAGGGAAGGTAATTGCTCTTAACTAGCTGCTGGAATTGGCCAGGATTTCACTGTTGGCTTATGCTCGTTTCATTCAAGCAAGGGGAAGTTGTTCCTTGCCCTGGGATCACCAACACACCTCCCTCTGCTGGTCACTCAGGCAATGGGATCAGGTTTATGAAGACTTCCCTTTCAACTCCGGTTTTGAAATTAAAATTACAATTAAAAGCAGCATTACAAAAGGCATAGCAAAATTCCTGCCTAGAGGGACGTAAATTATCATCCCTCAAGTGCAACCACGTCCACCAGAAGCTCTAAGAAGCAGCATTACCTGAAGTACCACATTCAAAAGAAGTGTCCAAAACCAGTCTAATTTTTGAATTTGACTTTCAGAAGGGGCTGCTCCCCATTATCTGTGCTTCACACCCCTTTTTGTTGTCTCCACACAGGGATACAAAGGTGAAGCCCATCTCTGAGGCAACAGGGTCTGCAGAGGATGCAAACAAGGGGTGGCCAATGCCTGGCTCTGACAGTGGCATTACTGGCCACTGCCTGCTGGGATCATCCTGCTTTTCCTTTACATACCCTGTGAGGTCTCCTGAAAAGCCTTTTTGATCTCTTTCAGAAGCTCTTCTGCTACTGCTGGCAAGGTACTGCCCATCCCACTGGCACTGGACTCATCCCTGGAGGCAAGAGAGAACAGGAGAGCGGGAAATCATTAAGGTCCTTGTAGATCCCATAAACCAGGAGGGTGTATCCAGGCAGTGCTCCATCCTAATCCAGCAACGAGGCCAAGGAAGGGCATCCTCAGCAACTTGTAAAATGTGGTTTTCACACGTTCTGGGAACACGGGATTCCTCACAAACACGTGGGTCTCTCTCAGATGCCCCCAAGCATACAAAGGTCCCATGGAGAGGACAGGGGGGCACAGAGATGGGGACAGGGGAGGCTGTGCCTGGAGTGTCCCGATTCCCTGCACAGCTCCCCAGGGCTTGGCTGCCCCGGGGGATCCCTCAGGGAATGGTTGCCCTGCACTGTGATCCCCAGGGGCTCCCGGGGCTATTTAGAGCCCCCCTTGCTGGGACAGCGACCCCGGGTCACAGAGCCACAGGACGGGTCAGGCTGGGAGGGACCACAGTGGCTCGTCTGGTCCCACCTCCTGCTCCGGCCATCCCAGAGCACACGGCACAGGACTGTGTCCAGACGGTTCCGGAGTATCTCCAGTGAGGGAGACTCCACAGCCCCTCTGGTCTCTGTTCAGTGCTCGGTCACTGCACAGTAAAGAAGTTCTTCCTCATGTTCAGGTGGAACTTCCTGAGCACCAGTTTCTGTCCCATTGCTCGGCACCCCCGAGCAGAGCCGGGTCCATCCCCTGACACCGCGCCTTTAGATATTTACACACATTAATGATGTCTCCTCTCAGCCATCTCTCCTCGAGGCTGAACACCCCCGGCTCCCCCAGTCTTTCCTCGCTGGAGCGATGCTCCAACCCCACATCGCCCTCGCTGCCGCGCGCTGTTCCCGCTCCAGCGGCTCCACGTCCCTCCTGCCCTGAGGATCCGCTCCCGCTGGGCGGGGGGTGGAAGGGCAGGACCCCCTCCCTGACCCCCTCCCTGACCTGCCGGCGATGCGATTCCCATCGGGAGCAAATCCCGCTCCGGCTCCGGTGCCCGCTGGTGACGTCACTGTCGGCGCGCGCTCTTAAAGGGCCCGCGCGGGATGGCGGCGGTGCCGCGGGTTCTGTCCCGGCTGCGGCCCCGGCGCTGCCCCGCCTGGCACGGGGGGCACCGCGGCCGCACCGCCACCACCGCCACCACCGCCACCACCACCGCCGCCTCGGCGCGGCCGCGATGGGCCCGCCCGGCCGGCGCTGCACTGGCCTTCCTGGGAGGTGAGGAGGGCGACGGTCGCGCTCACCCACCGCCGGTGACCATCACCCATCCCCGGTCACCCATCCCCGGTGACCCATCCGCGGTGACTCCGTCTCCCACCCCCCTGTCCCTGCAGGGCTGTCGCTGTTCCCCCGGGACGCCGAGGAGGAGGAGGGCGAGGACGCGATCATCCTGCTGCTGAAGAGAGCCAAGGTGAGGCGCGGGGCCCGCGGGCGGTCGGGGCGCGGCGCCCGGCGCTGACCGGCCCCGGGTGTCCCCCCAGCTCAGCGCCATGAAGGGGGAGCTGGCCGAGGCCGAGCGGCTCCTGCACCGGGCCCTGCGGCTGTCGCACCAGGAGGACAACAGGCAGGCCATCGCCTACACATACAGCGTGGTAAGGCCTTGCGGGGCTCAGGTGCCCCTGGGCAGGGAGGGGTTGTGCCGGGTTCGGGGGCCGCGGTGCAGCGGGAGGGAGAAGCAAAAGCAGCTGAGTTGAGGCTCGTCCCTGCTATCGTTGCCTAAAAGCGGCACCTAGAAGAAACTTCTAAGACTCGATCTGTAGTGGTCATCATTTCACCAAAGTGCACAGAGAGGTATCTCCGCTACAGCTCATATGTCAGCATTATGTAATTATTAATTTTTCATTCCCTGCATTCCTGTTACGTATTCATGACACTTCCCAACACTTGTTAGCATACATGCATATCCTTATAAGATCTCTGAGAATCTTCACTGAGAGGGTTGGTGGCCTCCTCTGTCTGGAGCCCCCAAAAGTTCTAAGTGACCGCCTTGTGAATTTCTTCAGAACAACGCACCTGGTTAAAAAGTCACGGTGTTGCCTTGCTGCTTGCTTGCTCTTCATTGTTTCTTTAAATCACTTGGCTGAGCTGTCTGTAGTTTCCATGTTGTAAATTGTGTCAGTTCTTGTTACATCTCTAAATCCTGACATCACTACCTTTGTGGAGCTTCAGCGCTGTTTGTCTCTTCCAGATGGCAAACGTGGCCTTCATGCAGGGACAGCTGGACAATGTGAGTAACTCTGGTTTTTCCCTCTGAACTTTAAGATGTTGACATCTCGTGCAGGGAAGGAATACCTCTTACTGTCAAATGCCACAGCTGAGCATTTAGGTGGCTGTCCCAAGGAGAATCTGGGAAATCTGAGCACACACAGACGTGGTAAATGCCTGGCTGGTATAGCAGTCCACTGGGCTCTGCTCAGCCTTTCACTTCTAACTTGATGCTCAGTGTAAAATGCCACAAATTTCAGACAGGTCTCTCCAAGCAGTCTGCCTCTGTTTTGTTTTAAGTGCCATCATTCCTCGGTATCCTCTTCAAAATTCTCGTTTCAGGCAGAAAAGCTCTACAAAGCAAGTATGAGCTATTTGCTTGCAGGGGACATGAAGGAGGTATGTTCTTCTGAGAAAGGCAACAAGATGGGGATTTTTAGGGTCTTAAACTCTCTGACAAAGTAATGTTCCTGTTGGGGAGGTGCAGGAAGAATGACAGTTGCACTGTGTGTCCTCCTGGCAGGATGACAATGCAATCCTTGAGATGTCCCTCAAGCTGGCCAGTATCTACGCTGCTCAGAAACAGTGAGTTCCCTGCTAAAGGCATCTTTTGCTTTCATCTCAGCTTCAGGGCTGGCCAGGCAGCAGCTCTTTAAGAACAGAGTGCCTGAGGAAGCTCTGATGTGACAAGACACCATCAACTCAAAGGCTCCCACACACATATCTGCCTGCCCGCTGTTGTGTAGCACAGCGAGTGGCGTAAGGACCAGCCCAGCTCAGGGCAGAAGTAGCCATGGAGAACTGAAATCCACACCTCCCTGGGCAGAGGCTTTTGGAGCTGTTGGTGGCTGGTGACTTGTAGCCTCATTTTTCAGTGAAGCCTCAGCATGGGTGGCCTGAGTCAGCCGTGGTGGGGGGAAGGGGGTCCTATCCACCCCCTGGATCCCCTTGCCCATGGGTTGAGAGAAGGGTTCAGGCCATGATAAAGAGAGCACTGAGGGGCTGCAGAAGGAGAAAATTAGCCTTGCAGGGCCTCTAGAAATGAGGGATTGAAGGTGTTCACATTTGTCCCTGCAGGGATGGAAGGAGCTTTGCTTTGCACTTTGCAGGGACAAATTAGCCGTAGCTGGGTACCAGTTCTGCATCCTGACCTTAGAGGAGAAGATTGCCAAGCAGAAGGACTTGCCTGAGGATGTCTTACCAGGTGGGACTGCCTTGTCTGCCAAAGGCTCCTCATTATCCTTTCTCCATTTTCATATCCTTGATGTTGCTTTCCATACTGCCTAAGCACCACCTCCGTGTCAATCCATTGTCTTCACGCTGCATGAGCTTCCTGCTCTTGTAGGATGGAGACTCCTGCTTGATCCTGGACAAGTGACCACTTCACTCCTCTCTGTTTGCAGCTGAAGAAAAGGCCAACACCCGTCTCCTGCTTGGGATGAGCCTGGACTCCTATGCTCGGTACCTCCTGAACATCAACCAGCTCCCAGCGGCCCAGAAGATGTATGAGAAGGCTCTGCAGATAGCAAATGATGTTCAGGGAGAGACCCACCCACAGGTGACTTGTGCTACAGTGGTTGGACCACTAGAGAAAGAAAGGCTGATCTCTAGGGAGCTTTGCTGACATCCAACATGCCCAGCACTAAGTAAGGCTGTTTTCCTGCCAGGAAGGACGAGCATGCAAGTGTAGAAATATGAGGCACTTTTTCTTACTGAAAGCTTCTCTGGGAAATGCTGCTTTATCATTAGCGTGACGGGGGATGAATGTGATGCTTCTGCTGCCTCAGACTGCTGCACAAGTCTTGCTCTGAGGCTTCCCATTTCCATCCTGGTGCAGACTGTGGTCCTGATGAACGACTTGGCGACCGTGCTGGATGCTCAGGGGCACCATGACGAGGCCTATTCCTACGTGAAGAGGGCGGCAGAGCTGGCAAGGGAGACTCAGCACCCTGAGGAGCACATGGTGCTGAATAACCTGGCAGCAGTTCTGATGCACAAAGGTCAGTAAATCCACGTCCAGCTTGTCACTGTGCTTGACTGTGCTGTAGCACTGGCTTTGTGTGACTGGTTTTAGTTTAAGCAGTAGGGCTGACTTTGTGAAGGCCATTCAGACCGACTTCAGCTGCTGACCCAGCAGGTTGCCAGGGGGTCTTGTTTGCCTTGTCCTCTGTGTACAGTAACTGGCCCCAAAAGGACAGAAGACATGCATGAGATTTGTTTCCATGAGATATTAACGCTGATGCAGCACCTTGTCCAGTCATTGTTGCTGTCCAGCTCTCATAGGTGACAGTCCAGCAGGAGGTTTTCTCAATCTCTCTAGTTTTTGATGTGCTCCAAGCAGTCCTTGTCCTTTGCACATGGTCAGCTTCAGGAGGGGACTCTGAAAATGGCTGATGTGCCTGGATAGCCATGCCTCTTTTCCCTGTTGCTACAGAAGACTTTCTGCAAGCAAAACAAGTGTACAGAGAAGCTCTCAAGCAGGCACAACAGAAAGGGGATGTTGCTTCTGTCCAGCATATCCAGGAAGAATTAGCTGAGCTGGCCAAGAGGAGGAAGGGCTCCAAATAAGTTTGGCCACGGAGTCCAACCTTGAAGTGGCCCAGGGCAACAAGGGCTGGTCAGCCTGGGACCAGCTGGGTGCAATTCTCCAGGGGAGCAGCAAGGAGGAGTTCAAGGACTGCTAAACAGGAAGGGCTGCTACTGCCTAACAACTTATCCCAAAATAAAGATGTGAAATCTTAACTATGTGAATTTGTGGTGCAGTCTGTGGTTAGAGTGACCTACTGTGCTAGTGATTTAACTGCAAAGGGCAGGCCTGGCCTGTATTAATATCTGCAGTAGTTGTTTGCTCCTCCTGCCTGTTAACAGAAGTATTCAGTTTTCAAAACATGGCTGTACCAGAGCAAGTCATGAAAAGAACTGTCTCACTCTTTACATGCTGGACAGCACAACAGGGGCTACACTTTTATCAGTGCTACAGTTGAGTGTGTTTGAACTCCAGGAGAGCATTTCCCAGGCTGTACCTGCACTGTGACAGAGCTGTAGCTCCGTGTCCTTGTCAAACAGGTTGCCTGAAGATCAAGGGTATTTCTTCAAAGCACTGAGCATCCAAAGATAGAACATGGCCTCTCAGGGGAGGGGTGAGACTGTAACCAAAACAGAGCTGTTGTCAGAAATACAACACTTGGCTCCCTTACCCCAGTGGAGAGCACACGGAGTGCCAAAGCTGTCCTCCTTCCTTGGATAGGTCAGTGTTAGAATGCTGAGGCTTCCTGTTGGAAAAGATGGTATGTACAAACCCAGCTTTGTCAGCTACATCCCTTCATGTGAATCAAGTATCAACAGCTGCTTTATACAACAGAATTTTTCAGTTCTGCCCTGCCAGGAAGCCTAATGTTAAAGACAGAGGAGAATTAAACCAGAAATTATCAAATCCCTATTCAGTTAGGGTAGCAGAATTAACTACTTCTGTCAATAACCAAGCATAATTTTAACCTCTCAGTTGTCAGAACTTCAGCTAGTTGGGACAACCCTCAAGGTTAAATGCATCATTTTTAGTTCACTTCCAGTAGCAGCTTCAGCTCTGCTGAACCTTAAGCTAAGGCATGTGGGTTTTCTGAAGAAAACTGCAGCTGAAAAAACTTCAGTCATGTACATCTTTGTTCTCAGCAAGCTAGGAAATAAAAACATGACTGTACTGACAGAAAAGCTCTGACACATCAAAGCCAACCTTTAAAGTTCTGGTTTTAGTTCTGAAGTGGCAGCCCTTGGACAGCAGCAGTGTTAATGGGAGCCCTGCAGCACCCCTGAGGGCAGGGTCAGGCTTGATGCTGCAAAACAAGAGGGAGACACAGGAAAAGCAGGTGGAGAACTGATCCCCTTTATTGATTGGTCTGAATCCAGAAGTCACTGTCTACTGAAGACATTGTGTGGAAATTATGATGCATGGGTTTTTCAAGTCTTAAATGATTTCATATCAGAATCACGAACCATATCAAGATGAAAGCATTGTGAAAGCGCTGATCCGAAATCAGGTAAAAATTTGTAGTAAACTACACTTTGTAAACATGACTTACAAACACCTTCCTGTTTGAAACAGGGCAGATGTAATTCCATACTTGAAGATTACTGGAATTGTGGTAAACCCTAACTTAGGCTCTGGAGAGGTTTTTTTTTACACTGGAGAAGTTAAAACTCGGATAACAAACAAAAAAGCAGCAACATTTTATGTGCAAATGCCACTCAAGCTGTATCTTAGGAGAAGGTGACTATCCTACTTTGGATATCTTGCTGCTGCTGCAGCAGTAACATGAAGCTTTGCAATGAACATGCTATACTTACTGTACAGGTAGCAAAGACATTTGTCTGTACATGCCTCTTTCACATTGTATTTGTTACACTAAGAAAGTGAAGAACAAGTGAGCTTAAGAATGGAACTTAACTCTCCACTCCAAATTTAAATCTACAAAAAGGGCAGATCAACTCGTTTTCCAGTATATGTTGCTGTGGGAACAAAAAAGAGAGTTAAAATAAGAGCACAGGTCTACAAACAGGATGAAAACTTCACTGCTTCAAGCCAGAAGGGTAAAGGATGGGAGGATGAGAGAAATCTTTCTTAGAGAAAGACTGCAAGGAGATTTAAGACTGCCAAAGGATCTACTCTGATGCAGTGTTTAAAAAAAGTAGCAAAATCTGTATTTTCAACACAGTGTCAAGTTTCCAAATGAGTTCCTTTGGATTTTTCTTTCCCACACTTGGGGCAAAAAGGCCTTCCTTAAAGGACTGAAAACAAATTTGCTGTTGATAAATAGTTCAGTGCTTCTTCCTGTTTGTAACTGGACCATCACAGCCTCTCCACAGGATGCAGAGCTCACATGGCTTAAGGTTACACACTGCATTACACCTTCCATACAACGGGTCACAAACACGGCGGTAAAGTCCAAATATTTTCACTGGAAAATACCTTCAGGGCAAAGACTGTTGATCAATGAGATGCAAAAGCAGTTTGGAATCTGACAGACCACGCCACCCCCCCCAGCTCAGTGCTATCTGTAAATCAGTCCTTCTACCCCAGAAGAGTTCAATTCACTTCCTGAGGTCAGTGCAGCATAAAATAAGATGCTTTTGGAGATGGATGTCAGGACACCCTGTGATATCACTAACCAGATGTGTGTGTACATGAGCTACAAGCATACCACAGCAAGCACTGAATGATTAAGGAGACTCTCCTAGTACCATATACAATTTAAAAATAAAAATCACCCTTAACAAGTATTGCACACTTCGGGAGTTAAGCCAAGCATTTGTAAGGACTTCCACCAAAAGCTTGCTTACAGGGACAGGGACTGGGATGCAGACTTCAAAATAATTATTACATAAAGACTTTAAAATCAGATTGGAGGAAGGTAAAAATCACAGTACCTATTTCAGACTGGTTGTAACAGAAGCCAAGTAGCTGACTCGTGTGTCGCTCAATTATTCTATAAAAGCACTTTGTTTTATTTAAACTTGGTATGTAGAGGTTTTTCTTCTTGAAGGATTTATCAACCCACCCAGAGCCTCTTCAGAAAAACCATTTGCTGTGGTTAAATATGACAGTAAAATTTAGTAGCCTGTTTTGACTGCATACAATGCAGAAACAGAGAACACTAAGATAGGCTTTTGGGGCACAGTTAAAATTCCCAGTGTGCATAACAGTGAGGTATGCCTCCAGAAGCTGTTCTTTTTGTTTCTTTAACCTTTTAAAAATGAGCCATAACATACCCATGCAATAATACTTCTGCAGTGTTGCTAAGGAAAACCGACTGCACCAAAAATTTACAATGTGGCAGAATTTCAAATTCAAAGAAATATATCGTCTTATTCCAGCGAACCGGACTATGTTAATGTACAGAATTCACTAAGGGGTCAGTCTTGAAAATCAACATTTTCACAAGAGCTTGAACACCACTGAAATAGTGTGTCTAGGGGAAAAAAAAAATTATATAAAAGCACAATGCCTGCAGGAAGTGGCACTGCATTAAATGGGCAATGATGGTTGGGAGGCTGGGGTTGTGGTTACGCTAGGCTAGGGTTATGGAGAGTATTCTACACTGGAGGAAATGCTTAAAAAAAATTACAAAATGACCCCCAAAGTTTAGGCAATGATTTGAACATAAGTACACCAGATACTATAGCAAGGGAAAAAACACTGCAAAAAGTACTCTCTATTTACAGAAGAATGATTTAAAAGACATTATGGTTTTCTTTACAAATAGATGTAGAGCAGGAATAGTCCACATTTTTAAAAACTCTTTACATATTTATCTTTAGTAAGTCAACCTTTTCGACCACAATCCTCCAACACACAGCCTGTGCAGAAGGCATTGAACAGACTCTCCAGCAATTCTTCATTGTGTGGCCCTTGCTCTCTTGGAAAGTCTCTGTGGGCACAAGTCAAAAATAGATTTCTTTTTTTGACCCGCAAATTAAAAAAAAAAAAAAGAAAAAAGAAAAATATCTGCATAGTTCAGTCATCACTGTCAGACAGAGTCTCATATTGTGCTGAAAGCAGTGGTGCAGGCTCTCGCTCCCATATCCTGTTCTGTTGGTGAGTGGTTGCTTGGCTCATGGACGGGGGGGCGCAGGCGATGGATGTCGGGGGGGTGCTGCTGAGCATCCTCATGGTCAGCGGGTTGTACGGAAACTGGGTGGAACCTGGACCAAAAGGCAAAAACAGGAGCTGTTCTGAGAGATCTGGGTAAAGCCAGGCTGGTTTGGGTTGTGACAACTATCAGAAAATCCATTTCAGAAAATCCTCATGCACTATGTAAGCCAATATCCAGTGTTACAGTGTGTCGGCAGCTGAGCTTTCTACAAACGCTTCACGTTTGTGAAGATTGAAAGAACCCCATTCCTCACCTGTTGATGAAGGCCTGTCTTCCCAGGCCCACACTGGAGTCTGTCTGTGGTAGTCCCCTTCTGAATGTACAGATGAGACAGAAGAAGGTCTTTCAGTTCCCAAATATCCCTGTCCGGGAATCGGAGACTTCGACTTCCTGCTGTTTGACTTGCCGATGAGCTTCTGCTTGCTGACTCCCCCTCCTGGGAACAGAAGGCACAGATTTCACAAAAACTGCATTTTAGCCTCTGTGTGTTTGTTTCTATAAGTTATCATGCAGCACTGAGAAACTTCAGGTGTCCAGTACACCCTGTTCTCTCTTCCCCATTCCATCAGTGTGGTCACAGGTTTATCCTCCTGAAAATCCAGGACCGCAGAGGGGATGCAAACACCACTCTATCACTTCAGAGAAAAGACTGATTTTCAGTGACACCAAATTTATTCACACCCCTGATTTATTTATTTTAAGACCATGGGATATTTAGGAGTTGCAGTAATACCTCACCTGAATTTGGTGATGGATTGGCTTCTTCCCTCCGTGTCTCGTTGCTCGCCGGTACCGCGGCCCCAGAACTGCCTGGTGCGACCGCGATGGATTGTGACATTACAACTCCGTGTTCCTCGCTCTTGTCATCAAAGTTTCCCATCAATGCTTTCCTAATAATGTCTTCCAGACCCAGATTACTGGCAGGATCTGCAAAGGAATGACCCCTCGAACTGACTGCACCTGGGAGAGAAAAGAAAACAGGGAAAGGTGGGAAGGGAGGCAAAAAATATCTCAGAGAAATTACAAAGGGATGCGGGGGAAGATTTTAGAGAGAGGCAGAAAAGTGGGGAAAAAACCCAAACCATTCTTGCTTAAGTTCCCATTTAAATATTTTCTGAAAGTTTGGTCATTTTCCTTTTCTCTACAATGCAGGAAACCAGTTTTCATGTACGATATTAACTTCTAAAATTTCATGATTTTCCTAATTTACTGGACTCCCCAAAGAGTATAAATTTAAGATATTACATTAGTTTACTTTTTCTGAAACACATGTTGTTTCTCTTACCCAAAAACTTACCTGAAGTAGTGACTGCTGGCAAATTGAATATTTCAGTCCCTGGCTGAGCAGTTGCTGCAATTAAAACACAACATTTCACTGAGTTTTTCAGTACTGATGATCACTAAGTTATCACTCCTAGCTCTACTGCACAAGAAAAAAAAAAGAAAAAACCCCTGAAAATATAGTTCTAGTATCATATTCCACCATGTCAGTGTCCATTCCTGAAACTATATTAAAATGTCATTTAACAGACATAATGATAAGGGCCAGGAAAACACAAACCATTCAGTTTCCAGACAGCTTTCCAAAAAGGAAAATGTATTACAGTTAATGTTGATATGAAGCAAACTACAGACACAAAGTTAATTAGAATAATGACAGGTTTTAACACCTTTCTCAGTAATTAATGGTTTTTCATCTCTCAAATTAAGTGTCAAAAAGATAATGTGACAGTCCTACATACAGCAGCATTTAAAAAATTGAATAATATTCTGATTCTATGGTCATAAATTATTATATATGTGTTTTATATTCATTCATATTATTTGAAACATATTTAGGTCAGGACATCTGTGGATGGCAGTCACAGAAAGCATAAGCTGGAAAAAATGGAGTGAAAAGGCAAGTCCTGCATACCCATGTCAGAGTCACCTCCACCAGATGAGTTCAGCTTTCGAAATATCTCCTGTTTCTTGGATTTTACCATGGGTGAAGTGTTCTCAAGCTTGGTGAAAAACGAAGGCAGGTAACTGATACTGCCTGGAGAGCGAGAGTCAGTCCTGCCAAGACCAACACGTGTCAAAGAGACAGAACATCCAAGATGTGCATTTAAATCTTTCCAAAACAGTCAGGCAGAAATCACTAACATTGTATGAACACTGTGGTGCTCAATGATAATTGAGTTTGTTGAAGCAGCAGTAATCTGGCGAATAAGCTTTAATTAAAAAAACAAAACAACAAACAACTCATTTTTAAATTAAAAAATAATCTAAAATAAAGCAAAAAAGACTCTAAAGGTTTCCTAGCCCAAAATCATTACATTTCTAAAAAGTGCAGTCACATTCCCAAAAATCTCTGTGATCTGGCTAACCTCCATCATGGACTGTAACAACCCTGCCAGCAACTGCAGAGTGGAGGGAGGAAAAAAAACAAGAAAAACTGAATCAGTGTCACCATGAGCCTTAAATAAGTACATTGGGTGCTACTCCTTCCTCAGCAGAGCAGATGGCAGGAGCACCCACTGCAAAGTGCATCTGCCACAGGTCTGCAGACACCAGCACTGCCAGTGTGCCAGGGATCCTGGGCAGTGCCAAACAGCCCTGGGACAGGGCTGCCAGATCCAGGGACCTCCTGACACTCCACACCTCCCAGAAGTGAAGCTCCTTAGCTTAGTGATGTTTCAATGGATTGACTGCTCCAGAATCACGAGTGCTGGAAGCCTGGCTTCCTCCCCTCTCCACCGGGACAGTATCCAAGAAGCCAATCAGGCAGGAGAAGACTGAATTATTTAATAAAAATTGTAGAAAATGGACCTTTCTCAAAAACCACTTCAGTTTTATAGAACTGGTACCCATGAGGAGCTTTGTTCTAACATTTTCTACCAGATATGACACAGAACACACTGTTTGCACCAAGAAACTGAAGACAGAACATGAACAGATGACCTTTCAGTCAGCCTTCCCAAAGCACCTCCCAAATAGCAAGTTTTGGATGTTAGTGCAAAAGGATCAACTGTGATTAACAACTTGCCTGTGGTACCAGAGGAAGATCACTTAAACTGCTCTTTAATAAAGACACTGTTTGCAGCACAAAGATCCAGAATAATGTTTTTAAAGTCAGTTTTATACCTACCTCTGTTCAGTAGGCTCAGTTCTTTGGGAAAGCAGAAGAACATTTTCCTGTTTCTCATGGACAACCGGGACCTGAGGTGGCGAGATCGGCTCGTAGGGCTCTGAAGAGACGTGACTCCTCTCTGGAGATTTTCCAGGCCTACATCCATAATTCAGAGACAGGTAAGTACTCTTAAGGCATGTACAGCAGTAGTTAACTTGTGTAATTGTTTTCCAGTTGCTCCATAACTACTTCTGTCTAGTTATATGTTACATGCCTTAGTCTGCTTGGTGACCTCAAAGAGATGACTATGCATTGTCCATAATGACTCTGGTAAGTTTTAAGGAATTAAACATCTTCACCCCTCTAAAGACTGGAAATTAAGCAGAAGTGGTAAAGGGAAAACAGTTATAAGTTATGTTTTGGAGCCAAGCAATTGTGAAAACCAGTATGAGACAGATGTTGTCTAAAAATAAGACTAAAAGGTACCTTTACTTCCAATCTACATCAAGATTAATGCACTTTTTTATATAAATACCATATCTGGGCATTAATTAAAGTTGCAGTCAAACTGAATAGGTGCATTACCTTCCCCTGGCCTTGTCAGACAGGTTTTCAGGTGACACTCTGGCACTTGGCCGCTGGTGGTGCACAGACTGTGTCTGTGCCTCGGGGCTGTAGCGATTCGACGTCTTTGCCCGGCTGGAAACAGGGGTTGGAGCAGGGGTGGAATTCTGGAATGTAGTGGTCGGAGGCTGCAAAGAGGCCTGAGAAGCTGCTTGGTTTCTTGCAAAGTCTTGTGTAATAATTTGCTGAATGTCACCATAAAAAAGAAAAAAGAGAACTTACTCAGACATTGGCCAGAGAGTAGATACTCATGAACTACATGAGACTGATTACAACAAACGAGATTATAAATACAAAACTTTTCACATCTGACAAGATGGAAGGAAATAAACCTACACAGATGTGATCAGCCAGGGTGATGAGCCGATGGGTCCTGGGCACGTGAGCCATCCCTTCTGCCTGGGAAGAGGGAGGTGGAGGTTGTTGGGGTGAAGGGGGTTCCTGCTGTGTCCTGTAGCGGTGAATCGGCCCCTCATACGGCCTGTTTGGGTCAGCTGGTTCAAAAAGAGAAGGTCAGTCTGTTAAGCTTCAAGGTTTGAAACTTCTGTGCTTAGAAAATTCAGATTTTAGGTATCCTTTTTGATAACCACCTTTTCCCCCTTCACACACAGGCCCTACAGTTTATAAGGTAATCAAACTTCACAACGCAGGTGAATTTCAGCTCATTTCTCAACTGCAATACTTTGAGCATCACCAACAGGTAAAAAATTGTGGCCATCAGCACCACCAGGCATTAATTTTAAAGAATATATTGGAAATTTCGTATTAAATCAGCCACACTGTAAAGGAGCTCTGTTTAATGTGTCAGTTCCAAGACATTTGCTCTAGTTTTTCACTTCAACAACATACTTCCAACAAGAAAAATATGGTATACAGTCACTTTGATATTTTAAATAGATAACAGATAATAAGATATATAATTATAGATAATATTGAATAATAGATAAAAGATATTTTAATTTTTTATGAATTCGTGGAGCTGGTAAATATAAGAAAGGTAAGTGAAAGAATATTTGCATATGCAGATAAACTTACTCTCTGCCTGGCTTGGTTTAGGTGCCTCTTGTTGATAGGGCTGTAGCTTTTCTTGAGCAGGTACAGGGGAATTTGCAGGGCTAATCACCTCAATGGCATCTCCAGGAGCTTCATACCGGTGGGAGGATACTGAATGTCAAGCAAAGGTTGTGGAATAAGGGGTAAATACCACAGAAATTTTTTGTTGCCCACACAACACCGGTGCTTCCATTGAAATGGCACCAGTGAATGAAAGTCAAAACACTGTCTTTTTCTCAGGATAACCATGGTGATTCAAATACTTGCATAAAACAGTGTTTCAACATAAACCGAATAATTTTCAGTTGCCTGACTTCTGATAAGGTTACACTTATGATCCTGCATTTCATGCTGTAGCATGGAATCTGAATAAAGCAAACAACTCTGATTTTCCAAGAGTCTCGAGTCGCTTTTTGCAAAAACTGTTTGTCTATGAAGTGTTTCTACTGTGCAGGGCTGAATATTTTATCATTAAACATCCGAATCATTTCACATCTTATTTCCCTAAAGGGCTAAGACAGACAGCAAAGAAGTAGATAGTGACTAAGATACGTACAACTACTGGAAGAATCTGAACTTTGAGAGCCCCTATCTCGTGCATCCTTGTCTGAAGCAATCTGTCGAGTGATGATCACATCTATGAAGTTAGCAGCAGTAATTGTGGTCTTTCCTCGAGTTCTCAGCTCTTCCTCGTACCTGGATTTAGGAGGAGGTCCTTTCTCTTTACCAGCCTCTGAATAGACTACTGATGAAGACTGTCCCTGGGACTTGCCACCAGAATAATTTGCAGATGTATAGGGGCACTGGACAGGCCTCTTTTCTACCTCCAGTGTCTTCTGTTCCATCTGCTGCTGGTCAGTGACCACAGCTGACCGGCGACCCATGTTCTCTTCTATCCTGGTTCCTTCGTGCTTGTTCTCTTTTGCTTTGGCAACTTCCATCTGAGGAGCAGAGGCTGCAGCATCTACCAGAGCTGCCAGGGCATCAGCAGCAGTGTTGTAACGGGAAGCTGGTAAACCTTGAGTAATAGAGGGAGCCCCAGGGGTGAGCTGCCTGTGGAAACATTGAATAGTCTGGATTATATCACAGGGAACAAAGAACTAGAGCCAGATCGTGCATACAGTAAAACAAAGCTTTAGTGACCCTCCTTTCTCTCCCAAATGGACTGGTGAAAATGCACTGGATCATTTCTGATAAATCCAAGAGCAGTCAGAGAGTGGGATATCCTTAACCCTGCAGTATTTTCCTCAGGCGAAATGCAGCTTTTAATAAGCTCAAATATTGGAACAGGTATCTCACTTATAAAACATACATGATCCGTAGCTGAGCAGCAGGATCCAGAGGTGTGATTACACTTGTCCCATTGGTTCCTTGAAAAATACTGGGCCTTTGCTGCAGGATGTTTTCCTGGGTTCTGACTGACGGGGACGGGGACCGAACGTATCCGTGACTGCCGGGTCTGCCAGGCTGCTCTGTGCCTGCAGAACACAGAGCAGAGGGGGACAAACAAAAAATATATGGATTATTCTTGTAACAATGCAGAACTATGTATCAGTGCTGTCTTCTCCACATTCCTTCCCAGTTATCTCCACCACCTCTGGATGTGGTGGAGTGTATGAAGGTTTAAATGGTAGCATTGTGTTTACAATGCTCTAAATGACATGCAAGCTGTGCCAGTGATAACTGGGATTCACTCCTTCCCTAGGTACTAGGGTAGTACTTGAGGTACTAGGGAAAGTCTGGTACTTGCAGAAATTGCAATTGTGACCAGAACTGCTGGGTAACAGGAACCTGCCTGAAGTGCAGATTGAAACTGAAGTGCAGAGCTGAGTGTTAAAACGCTGCTGTTCACAAGAGTGGCTACAGAAAATGAGCAGTTACAGTTCTACAAGACAACTGATGCCCTGTGCACTGACCTGGTCGGAGATAAAGTTCAGCAGGGACTGAAGTTATTCTCTCCCTCTCTCGTTCTCGTTCTCTTTCCCGCTCTCGCTCACGTTCCCTCTCCCTTTCCCGTTCCTTCTCCCTCTCCCTTTCCCGTTCCCTTTCAGCATTTGCAGCTGCAGAAGCTGCCAGGTGTGTGGGGTGTCCTGGAAGGTCCACAAGGTAAAATGAAGTAACAAAACAAAGATACATAAGTGAAGCATAATTTGATGTTAACACTTGCCAACATATTCTGCCATCCACCTACAGCAAAATTTCCCACATACATTTTCATTCCACTCAAGACCATCCCTTATCTAGGAAGACAAAAGCTTAACATACAGCAACAGTGGAAGGCTCAACAGGTATCTACTAAAGTAGTTTCTATACTATTAGAAACTAGACAGCTTATAGACCCAAATTCCACCCTTCAACACATGTAAAATGAGGTTGATGAAATCATAATCAAATTACTATAATTAAGAACCTGATAGAATGAGGCAAATTCTGAATTTGACAGCACTCCTACTGTAACTATACAGGATACCACCAAAAAACCTTTGCTATCCAAGTGAGAAGTGCATGCAAAAAGCATTGCCTGAGGAAACATCAAAACATGGCCATTAACGAAAGCTGAATAAAGATGGTCAATTATCTCAGACAATTAGAGAAGTCACCAAACCATGAGAGCTCTTACCTGGTGACAGAGAAGCAGGATTGTAAGGCCTGGGAGGGAAGGTAAGCTGGGTACCAGGGATATACGTGATTCTCTCCATGGGTGGGGTGCTTGTTCCTCCAGGATGAGGCACTAAGATAGTGGGAGCCATATTGTTCAGGTCAATGATTCCTGTTAGGAGATGACACACGTAAGAATGGCCACTCAAGGTTTTATGTTCTGTTCATTGGTAACAGTCAGCAATGAATATGAGAGAAAAAATATAAGAATAAGGCAATTGTAGAACTATATTCCAGCTGGTTATAAACTCTTAGATCTGGCAATCAGCAATTTAGGAACATACTAAGTCAGAATTTGCATTTGTAGTACTGCCTTTAATTGCCCTTCAAGAAAATATGCTTCACCTCTACTCAGTAATTCCATATTTTAGCAATTTTAGGTATTATCCAAAAATACAACAATCAGCATGGTTTTCACAAACATTACCCTTTAGGCTGTTGCTTTTGTTTTCTTTTAGAAGTTCTCATTTTGATATAATTATCTTTTCTGAAGTCTGAAGACGAGCTAAATATGCTTCTGATCCCTGGATCTTGAACACTCTAGGTCTTACAGCTTTCCCCTTAACAACAGTGGTTACAGACACAGTTTCCCTTTACATCCACAGGAGGCAGTTTGCAAACGAGTTGTGATACATGTAACACATCTACACATCTGCACTTGTGTGTGTGCATGCAAGGACCACAGAGCACACCCCAAACACCTTCTGAAGAATGTTACAGTAAAAGACAGGCCCACCTCTTGCTCCTGCATAGGGGAGAGCCAAAGTCTGCTCTCTGGGGGACAATCCCCTGGTGACATCCGGCCGCAGGTTGACCTGCATCTGCTGGGAGGTGATGTAGTCGTTGAGGATGGTCTGCCGCGTGTTCTCCATGGCGTACAGCTGGTACTGGCTCGGGTAGCCCGGGGTGGGCGACAGCTGCCTTTGGAACAGGTAAGCAGCAGCAGCTGGGGGAGACAGAGGGGAGGAGAGAAGATTTAGGAAGCAGCATCACAGAATAGTCTGAGTTAGAAGGGACCCACAAGGATTGAGTCCAACTCTTAAGTGAATGGCCCGTACAGGGGATTGAACTGTGACCTTGGCGTTGACAGCACCAAGTCTTAACCAGCTGAGCTCATCTCATATGATTCTCTATCAAATTAAACTTTCAGGTGTTTATAAAGCTTCAATGAGAAGTGCTGTCAAGTCTCTCTAGCCAGTGCCAAGTAAATTAAAACAGCATTTTAATACTGATGGTTTAGTGAATTTATGCACAGACAGAAAACGCTAAATAATCCAGATCGGAGAGATGCATTAGAGATTTTATTAAAAACATAAATCCTGACATTCTGAAGATATAAAGGGCTGAAATACCTAAAGAAGGTTAAAATACCTCACAGAAGTAGACTGATGGATAGGTTAAAAGGAAGTGTATTGTATTTAATATCATCAGGGATAACCTGGTAATTCCTCTGTGAGAATGAATCACAGTCAGGAATAGAGGACTTACACAGAATATATGTCTATTTATAATTATATAGAATTACACTAATTCTATATAATTCTATTCTGTACTTCCGTAACCTCTTCCATATCCTTCTTTGCATAGCTTTCCTGAGAGCTTTTAATGTATTTCACAAGTACTTATCTAAAAATACTGTCTGAACTTTTTAACAAAACAGAAGCAAGTTGGCAGCTCTGAAAGGAAGTTACAATATTATACAATACTATTTTATTAAATTTCCTGGTTAGATATGAAACCACAACAATATATATTTATAACCTTATAAATGATATCTGGCCATTTATAATTGCCTTTTAAAGGCATCAAAGCTCACAATATTTCTAAAACTAAAAAAAAAAACCAACACAAATGTACTTACCAGGATCCAGAGCCCTGTGAAATGGCATAGCTGGATCCAAATGGGGAGGGAGGTGACCCCTATAAACTTCAGGAGTTGCTCCTCTGTGATGAGGGTCAAAAGGACTGTGAGCCACCACAGGATCAACCCCTGGGACTGGAGATTTTGCTGGCACACTCTCCCTCTGTGTTGGAGTGAGTGTGTTCTTCCTTTCGTGATTTGCTGGCTTCCCAGAAGATATTCCAGCTAAAAGCAATGAAAAACTCAAATTAATGTCTATTTTTTCCATTGAAAATTCAGCTGTAAGTATACACTGGCTCCCAAGGAACATTCTTGAGTATCCTGCAATTTGATACAATAAAGCACAGAGAATATTTTAGATCACAAAATATTTCTAGTGAAAAAACTATATTGTAAAACTAAGATTGATTACACTTCACCATATTATCTTCATTATGTAGACACCTCTAAAATTCAGGAACAGCTTCTGCTCTTAAATCATTACCCTTGTAGGTAACACCTTCACAGTGATCCATAATCAAATGAAAATTGAGACTGAATTGCCTTCCCTCCTCTGCATTACAATAAGGCAGATTTTCATTTTATTACAATTAACAGCTTTTTAAAATTCATTCCAGCAACCTTCCAAATTGAGAGAAGCCATTAGAATAAAAGAAAGAAGAAAAGACCTCATAAAGCAGTTCAAAATTCAAATAATAAAACTTTTTGTCTTACTCTGGATAGGAAAAACCTACCCTCACTAACTCTATTCATCATAGGTGAACTCCTGGACATGGGACTCTGATAGTTCACTGGTGTCCTCCGAGCATTGGTATCATCATAAATCCCAGGGCTCAGCTGTGATTTGGGAGTTTCATGGAGAGTTGACCTGAGCACAGAGGGGCCAGAGCTGACGACCGACGTGTGACGGGACCGGATGGCGTCGCCGGACTTCACATCTTCGTATTTTCCTCGCTCCACCACCTTCACGTTCTCTGGCACCATTTCCAGCTGGGGCATTCCACGGGGGAGCTTGCTTGGTCCAGTGATTAAAGATTTTACATTGTGTTTGATGGCAGACTGGCCAGAGTTGCTTTCATATTTTATGGGTGTGCCCTGAAGAGAGGAGAAAAAAAGGTCAGGTAAAGTTATCCTGTCAATGTTTTGCTTGTGCTAAAAACCCCACGTGGCCAGAGCTGATTCTCCACTGAATCTGTGAGGCTGTGAGTGACTGCACGAGTCCACCAGTGCTTTTTGGACTCACCTGAGATATGGAGCCTTCTATGATTGGCCTGCTTGTCTGCACCATTTCAGGAGTCTTGCGACTCTCTTGGCTTAACAGGTCCTGTCTTGGGATTTCATGGATGGAACGACCCATTTCTTTGATAGTGGTGACCCCATCATATGGTTTCCCCTTAGTAATGGCTCCTTCAAATGTCCTTATGGGAGGTGACTCTCTCTTTATCTGTTTAGGGTACTTCAAACCTTCTTCAAAACTTTCAGCTGTTGCTCTTGGTGTGCCTTTTATAGAAAGAAAGGGTCACGTTAATGGTGTTAACAGCTAGTGAGTCTCTTTTTTCACAAGCAGAGTAACTAACTACATATCATAAAACTGGAATTTTGGTTTGCTATAGTCTGTGACAATAGTCCCTGAAGACTAAAAAAAATCACTACAAAAAATACTGAACAAATATTCAATATATTACTGAAAGCACCCCAAGGTATTTCAGATGCTGAAATAAAAGAAATAGCATACATTTTCAGAGGTCTAGGGAAGTGTTAGTGTTCATTTGAAAAAGTGCCAATTACCAAGGATTCACATTAAAAAGGTCTATTTTCAAAAAATAAATGAAAAGCTATATTTACACACTAGTTTTGAACACATGTCAGAAAGCTGCTGATTTATACTCTGATAACATGTTTCACAAAATAATCTCGACCTTTGACACAGCTACCCCTGGTAATAACAGTTTGAAGGCTCAGAAATCCAGATTTTTGAGGATGTAATTAATATTTGCTTCTAAACTTGCAAGACCTTACCTTGCATTATAGAGCCAGACAACACTGTTCTCTCCTTCAGTTCAGCGTGTGGGCTCCCCCGAGGCAGTGCACGGCATATTAAACCTGAAATTAAAATGAACATCATTTAGAGAATTAAAAAAAAGTGTTAAAAACCCACTCCAAACCAACAAAACCCCTCCTTCTCACACATTAGAGATTGTATCTGTATCGTGGCAGTGCCCAGAGGGCCAAGTCTCAGTATGTCAGGCATTGTAGCAACATGTTGTAAACACCTCCTGCCCCCAAAAAATAAATCTTTCATTTCAAGTATTTGTGCTATTGCATTGTTGCAAGTTTTAACAACTTTAGAAAACACAAGGTGTTTTTTTATAATTAAGCTTAACCTTTGTTCCAAAAGCAGTCACTGCTTTTCCTGCACTCCATGTACTGTGCCTAGAAAGAAAGGGGTTCATGATGGGAGGTGGAACAAAAAGAAAGAAAAAACCCGAAATATAGCTCAGCATGCTCCACATTAATCAAAGTCCATATTAAATCATCTTGGAAGAGTTGAATTTACTGTTCCTACAGCAAGAATCTAAACCAAACCCTCAGAATCTCATAATTTCACACAGTTTGAGGACAGAAAATGTGTCAGTGATGAGATACAGTCTAAAAGTATCAGAGCAGCTTCTCATGTGCCAGAAAAGCCTGAAAATGAGCCAAATGCATCTGCAGCTTAAAGGCCACACTGAATATCTGTATACAGTCTACAAACCTCTTATTCATATTGTTCTGTCTGATGAACATTTACACAAAATAGTCTTCAAGGCTACCCAAAGAGGGCACAAAATGCACTCAAGGAGTGAGACTCCATGGTTGAGGCACAAAACATTTTCCTGCATTTGTATTTCTACAAAACAATCAGAAAAGTTATATAATGGCCTGACTTGACCTCTGCAGGCTTTGTTTGATCATGGTTTATTAAAACACAGTGGTAGCAGGGATGCCCTGGAGCAGGATAGGGCTGTGCAAGTCAAAAGGTTTATGGCAGGAATGCAGAAGGTCAGGCCAGTGTGATACCAAGTGACTCTGCCAGTATTTAACTAAGGGGTGTGTCACGGAGTCTGTGCTGGTGTGACCCAGAGTTTGAGCTCTCCCTGACCCAGTGGGACTGTGGAGAGTCAGTTATATGTGTCAGATGTGCTGAGAGGAGTAAGTGCCATCTGGCACCTCCAGTTGTGGTAACACGCCAGCAAAACAAAAAGGAAAACTATTATTATCTGCTTCAGTCCCGTTCCCAGCACACTTTAATTGCAGTGTTGCTACATGGATTTGGTTAGTAGTGTAAGATTTAAATCTAACTTCTCTTTTACATGCTCAGTAAGATAATCTAAATACTCTTACATCAATGCAAAAAGGTTTGGATAAAAGATAAACCACCTTGGAAGCAGCTGTTTTTACCTTCCAGCGGCGCAGACACCGGAGACTCCCGCAGTGACATCCCTTGCTTTATATTTCCTTCCATGGTATCATAAGTTCTCTTCAAACCAATTTCATGAGCAGTTCTTGGACTCCTTGTTCCTTCACGGACATTTTTAATAGCTGGCAAAATGTACAAGGGTGTGGTTAGGAAATGTGGATAAAAGAAAGGACACATGAATATTACATTAATGAGACCACAGGTCATGAATACTTTAACAACACAACTTCAATATAATACTGTAACATTAAATCTCAGTCTTTAAAAGATCCTTTATAGTTTGTCAAAAATGTATTTGGTTACTCACTTATCAGTATTTCAATTGAAGTTCAATAAATGTCACATTTATTTTTATTTTAATACAGGCAATTTAAAACTCGGTTTTTAACCTTTCACAATAAAAATATTCCATGACAAACTGGAAATAAATGGCAAAGAAATTAAATAATTTAATCATATTTTAAACACAGAGTGCAGAAGACTCTTCAGAACACAGACACAACTTCTGGATCACTAATTCTCAAGACCAGCACCCCCATCACTGAGTTTTACACCAACCCACCTGGAAGCTGAAACACTTCAGATATGGATTATCAAAGCAGAACTGCTGCAGCCTTGACTTTGGTCAGGTACAATATACAAATACTCACCATCATAAGATAAAATATGCCCACTTTTGCCTTCATAAATAACGTGGCCTTTGGCTGAAGCCTCCTCTCTGCACTTCTCTGGGCTGGTGTCCTCCGTGGCCAGGCGGGTGATGGTTCCCTTCAGTAACGCGTCGGCCGCGATGCCGGTCTGGGACAGAGCTGGGGTACCCTGAGTGCAAACCCAGCACATGTGACTCAGAACATGAGTGTTTATTTAGGAAAACAGGGAGCAGTGAAGGGGAAAAAAGAACAACCACCCCCTCCCAAAATTTCAGATCTATAAAACCAACTCCTATCAAGCAGTGCGGCTTAAACTTCTGCTTCTGTTATTACCTAAATATGAGTGAGATTATTCGTAGGCAATTTGCTACTCTCTCACAAGATACAGAAAGAAGAATAAGGAGGACAGTATTACCAAAGTATTTCACAACCTAGAACATTTACCCCATAAATGCCATTTGGGGGGTAGACAATATATACCACATGCTTAATGGTGCCATTAGATTTTATTTCTGTCTAAAGAAATGAAACCTCTCTTTCTCAGAGCAGAACTGATACTATTATCTCTGTAAGTAAGGACCCCAAACCAACCAAAACAGTAGCATTTAAAAAATGAGGAGACAAAAGGCTTGAATTTACCTTTTTGGCTTTAAATAGCATCTGCACAAGACTGGTTATAGTTGATTCTAATATTTGAACTCAAGTGTGATGGTATTTTCACGAAAGGTGCTAATGAGCCTTCAGTTAGATTTACCAAAGGCTCTGATGTTTGTATTGAAAAAGTTTAAAGACTCATATACATGAAGATGAAATCATGGTAATGCTGACTTCAGCAATAGTGGGATTTGAACATCTGATGGTATTCAAGTCCTTTTTTCAAGGCAGTTCCTACTCTGTGATACCAATTTACTTTTTCAGACATGCAAACACATTTGTGGTGATAGTTTAAAGATGCTGTTTTGCTACAGCCTTCTCAGCAAAGGGAAAAATACCTGAGTTATGGAGCCTCTCAAAGAAGGAATGGTCTCAACAGAAACTTTATTGGTTGGAGTTCCTCTTGTGATACTTCCCTCCTGAATCGTTGTGGTACCTGATTTGAAATAATAAGATAATTAAAAACTCTAGTGAGAACTGTTAGTTTGCACTAAAATACAGGGGAAATTTCAGTTTAAGAACATGCATTTAAGACAGATAGGCTATTTCCTCTTTTAACATAGTCCTTTACAATATTAATTCAGGTAATTTTACAGGATGAATAAATGCTATTTAGTTTCTGTTCTTTTGAGGTATTTGGGTATTTCACATGTATTGCTCTGCATATGCTCCAGTGAACAACTTAGTTTTGAAACTGGCATGTCTTGAAACCAATATTTTTAAGTGAGCCGTGCAGAGAGGAGGAGCCAGCTACAAATACATGGCCTTGGAAAACTGGGAACAGATTCATCCTATTATTTTATGATACTTATATAATCACAGAATACTTTAAAATAACATGTCAGCAGTTTGAGCTCTAGAAGTTAATTCTCTTGGTTCTCTCAGGCTCTGACAGAGTTTCCTAACGTGTGTGACTTTCTTTACCTCGCACCACACTTTCATGTTGTGCCCGGACCAGGAGCCCCTCAGGTTGGGAATTCTGGCTTCTGGGAGAGAATTCTTCTTGTTTGATATAGGGCAGGGAAGCTGTTCAGGAGAATAAAGAGAAAAAGGTTGGATTTTTTTAATTTTCCTTTAATTATGAGCCATTAAACAGTCTACATAAAACACATGTCAGCTTTTCTTACCAGATTTGGCCGATTCCTGCTGCCTTGGCAGCCCAAGAGATATAGAACCCACTGATGGCTTGGCAGTTTCTTGGGCGTAGGAAGCTTGACTGTGGGATGTTAAGTAAGTGCCAGGTGTTCCCTGGAACAACAAATATATGTTAATTCTTGTTTCTGGAATGAAGATTCACATCTCTGTTTAGAGAATACTACAATCCTGTCTTGAAACGTTCCAGTACCCCACTGCAGAGTCTCAAAGCACAGAGCACGAGGAGTGCAGTGTCACTGGTCACCTAAACTGGACATCCCCAACCCTGCCCCTAAATATAAATAACTGCAACATGTTCTAGTGTCTAAGGCACCTGTAATTCCTGGACTTTTAATAGTAGAATGTATAGGTAGGTCTTAAAGGTTAATGCTGTGAATCCATAACCGAGTACAAGAAGTTAAAGGTTGGAGAAAGGGCAAAAAAAATTGATGTGAGACAGATGTTCAAATGATAATTCTCTTACTTGTGAGATTGAGCCTCCCATGATGAAAGAAGGTTTTTCTGATGGCACACTCGTTTTGGAGGATGGGATGAGGGGTGGTGGAGGTCTGGTGGGTCTGGTTGTGGGAAGGCGGACTCCTTCAGGTATGTTGGTTATCACCTGGTGAGGTGCTGGCTGCAGAACTTGGGGGGGGAAAGTGTACATTAAATATTACAGCATATTTATACTCTATGAGCTGCCAGAGAGGCAAGAAGAACAGACACAGCACAGTTCATCTGACAATTTCTATGGGGAATTGCCTCACAATACCCAAAAGCTGCATTTACACTCTGAAATCCACTATGTCCAAGTTTTTTGTTGTTTTCCCATTTTTAAAGGAAGTTCTTATTACCTAAATGGAAGGCACCTGAGTCAAGTATAATCTAAGCTTCTCTTATTTGGTCATGACATTATACTCTGAAGGGAAAAGCTAAAATCCAAGTTTCAGAATTAAGATTTGTCAGTTATTTCACTGTTTTATAAAAAATTCAGACTATAATATAGAGCAATTACAGTCAGACACTAATGCCAAGGATATCAAAAGCTTTCCCTTTTCCTCAACTTCATAAGAAAGGCCACCCAGGAATATGACAGTACTTGTATTAAGATGAAAAACTCTTGATGACTTTGCCCTATGCTGTTCCAACACTTTTCAGATCATCCTTCAATAAAATACATGTCATGCAGCAATAAAGAACAAAACCACCTCCTTGGAGCTAGAAAAAATCTGAGCACCTCTTTACACGCACAGAAAGCAACGTGTTTTCTTGTGTTGATTCACAAAGAGTTCAGAGAATAATCTGATCCTACATCAAGTGCAGCTTCCAAAGGAGGAGGATGCACTGCTCTGATCTGTGCCAGCCTTTACCTGGTGGGACACTGTAACGGGCTGTGTTCACCTCGGGCTGGGGAGAGGCTTTGTTGACTTCTCTTGGGGACAACCTGTAGGGTGACGCCGACCTCGCTGCTGTGGTTTGCACTTGTGCTTCCTGCTCTATTCTCTTGACCTCAGCATAAGGCATGTAGGCCACTGGTTTTCCTGGGAAGGTTGAAGTTATAAGAAAGAAGAACCCTGGGTTAGAAACTGGAAGTCAAAAGGTCAAATTTACAGCAGTTTTAACAGTGCCAGACACACTCATCAGGCACAAGTGTTTCAATTAAAAAGTAGTATTAAACTTAATGTGTTCTTCTGTCTATACTTCTATATCCAAAGCTTTGAGAAGCTTTCTCGCACTTCCTATATGTGAAAAACAGTAACTGAGAGCTCTATTATTGAAAAAAAAAATCATTTAAAGAAGATTCCTTTCCAAATCCTGTGCATCAACCAGGTTTACATGCAAGTTAAGCCAGACTCACATGCCAGTCCCACCAGACAGAACTCCTCCCTCCCTTGTTTGTCTGCCCAGAGAGATTTCAAATCAAATTTCAAATACCAACATTGCCCATAAAGGGAACAAAACATTTTCACTGAGTGTAGGAAATTAAAAATTCTGTACAAGAACTACAGAAATTTCTTCTATTTGGCAATGGACAAATTGAAGAATTCAAATGAAGACAAATGAAGAATTCAAAATAACAAGCCACAACAAGTCTGCTGCAGCTGTGAAGTTATATCTTTAACCTCCACAGTCAAAGAAAGGTGGCAGTAATCACCCTATAACAGCCTTCTAAAGGATCTTGACTATTTTAATCGTGGCAAAGCCCTGTGTAGGTTGCCATAAGTCAATTCAACTTCTTCCCAGAACTTTCCCACACTTCACAACACCCTCCTGCCAATGCCAAGAGTTATTCACTCACTAAATGGTACTTCTGAGCAACTCCAGACTTTCCACCTAAAGAAACACCTTCCAAAACCCACAATCTTACCCTCCTCTCCACAAATCTACAAGCTCCCTTCTCACTATTTTAACAGGCAAAAAAAAAAAAAAGGGTTATCTTTCTTTCATTTACTTTGGTAAAAGTAATTAAGGTGAAGCATTTTCATAACATAATTTAAAACTGTTGTGCATTTAAATACAGAATATTTGAGTTTCAAAGAGCACGATGGTTTAAGTTCATAATATTGTGTGGGCAACAACACGTGAGAATTTAAAATCTAAAAATGCAGAATTATGCAACTGTGATATCTCTTAATACTGTAACATTCAGCACATGAATCTTACTCAGTTTATTTCCCTGTGACATTGTACAGGTTCCCTCAACCAAGTGCCACCAGAATGGAATAATTAATTATCAGCACACTGAACTTTCACTCTCCTATGAGGCACCAGCGTAACACAAGTACATAAAACACAGGGTTATGCCAGGAGAGGTGTGAGAACACCCACCTTCCCACTCCACATTAGGGCTCTTGGAAGGGCCACAGGGGCTCACAGCGCTCCGATATTCCATGTCCAGCTGCTCCTGGCGCTGGCGCTGCTCCTCCAGCAGCGCTGACTCGTGCATGGCTTTGATGTGCCGCTGGTACAGAGCGTAACCACTCACCGGGGTGCCAACAGGGACAGAGCAGGGGCTGCAGGAGACCTGCAGGGATGGGAAGGTGTTAACATCAGGTACATCAACACAGGACTTACAGGAGCAACTGTGCAGCTCAGTTCCCCCCCTGCAGCAGCTGCGGTCTGAGCGTTTCAAACAGCTTGCCCCTGTTTTTAAGCTGCTCGTTTCACATTCGGTTGGGCTTAACCTACTTTACCCTAAAAATTATGATAATAAAGCAAATGATATATTTCTTCATTTGTTTCATGTTTGTTTGGGGTTTTTTTGCTTCAGTTTTAGGGCCAACAAACACTCCCATACCATCGGAGGGATGACGGCAGCTCGGTGGTGAAGCTGTTGCAGGTCCATCTGCCCTTGTTTTATTGTGGATGATACCAGTATTGACCCAGTGGGATTTAACAGTGAGGGCTTTGACTCTCTGCTGAAGATACTGGAGAAAGGGATAGAAGGGAAAAATATCACCAAAAGAATCAAGATTAAACATATTAAAAAAATTCCAGGCACAGCTCTGAACTTCAAAAAGCCAACATACTTAACATGCTGGATAAATAGCTGAAAAATCAGACTGTTGTGTTTTGTCCCATAGCACATCTGGTAGAACAGGCAACAGATGTTGCTGTATTTTCATAAAACACAGAAATACCAAAATAAGTATTAGAAACTCCCTAATCAGAAATTTATGTATGCAGTACTACAACAATGCAACCTTTTTTATAAAGAATGCCTTGGAAAAAACACCACGGTTAGGAAGCACTAGATATACATTTAGTTCACAGAAAATAAAGCAGTCTACAGCACTCTAAAACAGAATAATTTCACATGGAGGGCTGAGACATTTGTGGAAGGATGATGTCTGAAGAGGCAAGAGAGTGCAGAAAACCTGCACTCTTCCAAAGACCACATGCACTACATGACACTGGATACTTCTGACATTTAACATCTCTCCCTGGTACTGGGTGTATATTAAGACCAGTGAGAGGGAGGGGGCATTGGCTCCAAAGCTGCACTGGGGTTACACAGGAACTGCACCAACAGAATACTGAAAAGACTTCAAATATCCTTAGTGGTGTCAGCCATTCCCAAAAGGTAGGTGGTTCCAAAACTCTGTCACCACAGAATTTTGCCTTACCTGCCTTAGCAGACCCTTCTTCCACCTTTCCATTAAAATTTCAAATCAATATTTCCCTCTGCTGCATTTCCAGCAAAGACCCCTTAGAAATTCTTTCCCTGTCTCTACTGATGACAGTTTTTGGATCACTATCAAGTAAAAGCACTTTTAAAACAATTTCTTAAAGATGTCAGTATTTGAACACTGAACAGTTGAACTCACCCCTGTCTGTCAGGTTCTCCATCAACCTCCTCATCAGCACTACAGGTGGCACTCGAATCATTGTCTGAGTGGGATTCTTGCCTTGCTGTGTTAACTTGTTGTGACAGACTGTAATCCATCTCCTCTGATTCTGACTTTTCCTTGGGTTTCTCCATCTCCCTCTCTTTGGTATCACTCTCTATTTTCACTTGAACGTTCTCTGGTAGCCTCATTTCAGTCTCTACAGGTTCTACTTTGGTATGAACAGGAAGAGTAATCACAGGCTTGGCTTCAGCTGAGTGGCTTCTACTGTCAACCTCCATGGGCTCTTCTGCCTCATTGTTTATTTCTTCCTTAACCTGTGGCTCAGGGTTCTGAGTTTCAGCTGTTGATACACTTTGGGCTGTCAAGGAGGGAGATGTGCTGGTTGCAGGTTTAATGGCAGATTCTTGCTCTGCTGGAGCCTCAGTGGTTACCTTTGGAGCAGCACCTTCAGATGGAGCTTCTTCACTCGGTTTAGCAGGTTCTGCTGGAGTTGGAGATGGAGCACTTTCTGTATCAGAACTATTTTCAGCACCTGGGGAAGAAAAAGTTTTGGCACAGAAGCCCAATGTTAATGAGATCTAACAAACTGGACCCATCAATTTTAACCTACCCATCTGCAGAACAATTCATTTTGACTTCTTAAAGAAATGGACAATTTGCTGAGTTACACTCACACCCACTGCAACTGAAAAATACCAACAACTGAAAACCCAAATCCCCAACACTTAGTCATATTCTCTCATTCCTTGTTTATGAATTCTATTGCCTATTGCTCTACAAAAGATCAGCCAAGACTGGCTGATGTTGAGTGCCTATAATTATTAGCAGTTGCAATCAACAAATACCTATAAAAAAAACACAACAAAGAAACACCACTTGAATTTGCTTGTCTGAAGCTTTACTGAGACTATCAGCTACCCAAGTTTACATATATTTGATTCACCTTGTTTCAACACTCTAGATGACAGCACAATCAAAGCATCTCAAAACAATTAATAGTAACATCTTTAGGCTGCTTAATACTAAAAATGCTTTTTCCCCCTGAGTGAGTCCCAGTTGCTGAAATCCAACTGAGAGGCAGCATTTGAACAGCACATCTTGAAGTGGAACAGCACATCATGAAGCGTTCTGAGCATATAACTGGCACAAAGCTTAGGTTCCTTTCTGTGCACACACACATTTCCTTCCCAGAGAAGTTACCTTCACTGTCTTCTGGGTTCTCTTCTTCATTAGATGCTTCAATATCTTCGTCCTCCTGAGCTGACACAGTCGAAGCCACACTCTCACACTGTGACACATCTCGCTCCTCACGGGGCCTTCGCGAAGACTGAGCAAGACACAGCATTGACAACGTACTGAACATTTGCAAGTGTTACTGCCTTTTACAGGCATTCTCATTTACCAGTCTGAGCTTGCAATGAAAGATAGAGAATCTCTGCTTAGCACAGTCATTCACAAGGGGACAATCTTTCAACTTCAGGCCAGCTTTTGCTGCTCCTGATCAAAAACAAGTTTGGGAAGAAATTGCTGTCCTGTGATATGTTTGGGGGACAACAGAACTGCACCAGCAGACACTGATGCTCTTCATCTCAGTAAGAGAAGAACAGGATAACACTGCAGTTTAGAGGATTCCAATGCACAGGATTCTACTTTAGATGCCCCAAAACTTTCAGTTTCTGGACTTCTACCAAGTCTCCTGCTCTGTGTTTCAAGGAACTGTTCTGCAGTGATGACCTGAACACCTATAGCTGCTGAGGTACTGCTGAGGAACATGGTTTTCAGAGCACCTAAGAACTCTTCAGGCTTGACTGTTTTAACTGACAGAAAACTTTGTATTGCATTTTAAAGCAAGAAGTGATGAGTATCACAGGTCAGTGAGCACCAGCTGCCCTTTCTAGGAGATTTATGTCACAACACAAAAACAAGTAGAAAAGGAAACAAGTGGCAACTGCAAAACAGCGTCAGGGAAGTGTGATGAAAGACTTCAGAAAGGTGCCAAGTTTTCCCCTGCAAAGCATTCAATGCCCACTGCGCTCACCTTCTGTTTGTGCTGTTGGAGGAGGCTGTCCAGGTTGTGTCTCCTTTTATAGTTGAAGTAGAAGTTCTTACACTGAGCTTCGCTTTTTGTCCCAACCATTTTGGCAATCGCTGCCCAGTTTCGCCCGTGTTCCACTAGACCTGTTCAAACCCAGAAGAACCAACAGTTACTATGACAAATAACTCAGCTATCCAAACCCAAAGAAATGCAACAACAATGCCTGTGGGGAGGTAAGATAGAGAAGAACTGCTGTCCTTAAGAGAACAACACTGTGACAATGCATTTGATAAGGACTTATGGGGTGAAGAAGAGCTGTGTCAACCTGAACGTCTGCTTAAGAAGCCTTCAGCTGAACTCTTTGCTCTTGCCAACATGTGACACTTCTGCAAAAATACTGATTTTATGCATAAAATTCACAGGTAACAGTATCTGCTAAATGAATAGTCGAGTTATAAACTACATTATAGCTTTCCTGTTAAAAGAATGTCTTTTACAAAAATGTCTTTTGTATCTTACAAACATGTTACCTTGAAAATTGTCATATGACAAACACCTTCACATCTGTTCCAAAGTCTTCTGTGGACCAAGTGCAATATCAGACAGTTCTAAGTAGCCCACATGAAGAAAGTCAACATGAGTCTCAAAAAAATGATTTTGCCTGTTAAAGATGTTTGATTTTTCTTTTTTCTTTTAGAAAAAAAATCGCCAGCAATTTTCAAATCATTCATTCAGCCTAGTGTTGGCAAAAATCACAGCAACTGCATTCAGTAAATTCTTGAAATTTTGCAAATACAGGTATCCAGCAGGAAGTCAAAAGCTTTACAAGCTTTACCTTTCTTAGCAACTTCCATTTCTTCTTCTGTCCAGCGAGATGTCTCCACAGGCTCTGTAGAAGCTGAAAGAGAAACAAAGACACTGAGCAGAGAAAAGAACAGCACCAATTATGCATCCCATAGTCAACAAATCTATTCATATTATGGCTTGCTCAAGTCACTTGGGAAAGCTGCTCTTGTCAGAGGGAAGCAGTAAATCTCCATTAAACCAAGTTAGAGATATA
>JAWWLV010000053.1:3764079-3781154 GCA_035041135.1 Platyrinchus mystaceus | reverse complement strand
TCTGTCCAGCGAGATGTCTCCACAGGCTCTGTAGAAGCTGAAAGAGAAACAAAGACACTGAGCAGAGAAAAGAACAGGATTCACTATTACAGCACCAATTATGCATCCCATGGTCAACAAATCTATTCATATTATGACTTGCTCAAGTCACTTGGGAAAGCTGCTCTTGTCAGAGGGAAGCAGTAAATCTCCATTAAACCAAGTTAGAGATATAGGAGGAACCACCACAATCTCAGCAGAGAAAACAGTTCAGAACTGTTCTGCCTACAAAACTATGATTAAGTGTCTGTCAGGTAAGTGACTTAGATGTATTTATCACTACAATTTTGTTTAAAATGTCAATAATTACCATCAACTACTAAAAGCAGCAATCCAACATGCTCTAAGCTAGTTCACTCCTGTTTCACTGACTGCTGTAGAAAGGACTGGAATGGTTATTTATTGGTGAGTGGGTGTCAAGAAATCTACTGTTCTTGTATTCAATGAGTCTCCAACTGGACAAATGGAGAAAAATAAAAGAAAATAAAAAAAACAGTAAGTAAAAACATGCAGGAAACTAACAATGATGCAGTGCAAAGTGCTTTTCATTCATTCCTCCGGATTTTATATCATCCTGTTTAAATTTCTGAACAGCACTGACCTGCACCAGCCTCCATTTCCTTTCCATAAAATCTGCCGTTACACACAACATGGAACACAGACCCTGCAACAACTTCCATTAACAAACAGCAAAAGTGGGGCACTATTAAAGCATTTGATCCACTGAGAAGCTATTTTGGATTTTCCAGAAAGCCCTGCAAAAGTGGTTATAAAATAAAACAAACTAAAAGCAAACCCCCCTATTGCCTCAGTCTATCTGCTGACAAAACCCCACTGTATCAACTGAGCAAGAATGCCCACCACAACCTCTGATGTTTACAGTTATACAAGAACTCATTTGCCCACTTACTCTGTTCTTTAGGGTGTTCAGAATATCTGAGCAACAAAAGAGTTGTTACAGGCTCTAAAACAGCACCTGCCTGTAACTATCCAGCTGCAGCACAAGGAGCAACAAACTTTGCCACAGCAGAGCCCTGCAAGAAAAAAAAACCTGCCCTGCCATCCTGGATAATTATTTACCAACCACAAAGTATTCTGGTATTTCTGCATCACCACAAATTAGGTCACCCTTTTCCAAAATACAGCCAGAGACTGCATGGGGTTTTTTAACCATATGAGCCAAGAAAGTAACGTTTTATTTTAAAAAAGCCTTTTGCCATCCAATGAAAAAACAACGACTTGCAGAGATCTATTTCAGCTTCTGAAACTCCCTGAAGTGCTCAAATATCAGACCTACTTATTTAACAATATTCTCTGTGAGCTACAGCCTGTAAGTCAATCTGTGCCACAGGCACCTGGGGCTCTACAGACCCGTCATGAACCTGCACAGAGAGAAAAGGTGGTTACCACAGAAAGGCTGAACTGCCTTTTCTCCCCCTCACACGGTTCTAACAGTCATCTGATCACACATACACTATTCATGAAGTCACACTCGTGAAGTTCAACAGTTCTGCACAGTCACACAATGATAAGCAGGGCTAAGAATAAAGATGTCACACTGAACAGCAAGAGAGAAGTGCACGGCACGCCCGGCAAACGGCCCCGTGCGCCAGCGACGAGCCTGACGAGCAGATGGGTCCCTGTGCCCTGTAAATGCTACTCACAAGGTTCTGGTGGGGGTGGCAGAGGTGGAGGTGGTTCTTCAGTGGCTGCAGCTGCAGCAGCATTTGCTTGTGCAGCTTCATTTGTCATCGATCTGGTGATTCTGCCCTTACGCCGACCTTGGCTGTTGGCGGTTTTTCGGCCCCGAGGAGCCGCCTGCTCCCTTTCCTCAGTTTCCTCTGGTGCCACTTCAGTTTTGTCCTTTTCTTTGGTATTCTCTCTGGGAGCAGTTCAAATATGATTGGGTCACATTCAGAGAGCCATTGTGGGCTGATATTCCTGATATCAATGTACAAAATACCCCAAAACACCCTGAGCAAAACTCCACAAACCCAAAAGATGCCTTTAGTGAAAGAGAATTCAACTTACTGCCCACAACTTTGACTTGCTGGAGAGTAACACAGATATGTGATATTATCAACTTCAAAGAAAATATGAACACTGTGATAGAACATATCAAAAAAGCCCAAACCAACAAGATATGGAGATTATTACATGCACAAAAAAAAAAAAGCCCATTGCTTTTTCCACCAGTCTGACTAGGTCAGCAAGGCAGGGAAATGTGTATGCCCAAAAAATACTGTTTAATGCACAAAACCCAATCTAAACAGAAATAGTTTTCAGCCCAAATTTCACTGTGAGGCTAATGCAAATCCTGTTCTGATCTTGGCAAAAAACTGCAGTCTAGGGGGAATTAATGCATTTGAGTATATATACACTTACTTAGATTCCTCCTTCTCATCCTTCTCCTCCTCATCTTTCTTTTCCTCCTCTTTTTTCTCTGATTTGTCTGATTTTTCCTCTTCTACCTTTTCTTCTACTTTCTCTTCTTGAGAAGGACGAGCAATCTGTTGCTGAAACGAAATGCGATTTAGGTGATAACTTGATCACACAAAGGTGCAGCAACTTGGACTCAGAGCGGCACAAATCCCGATGCTGCCTCACCTCCCACTTGATAATTTGGTTACAGTCACTGCACAGTGGTCAGTGTAACAGTAAATATCTCTGCCAAACCCCATCACACCTCTCTGCAACCTCAAACAGAGCAAACATGAGGCATTGTCTCCCAGACTTCAGAAGTCCCCTCTGCCCCAGAATGTCCAGTTTCTATATATTAACTGTACATCCTCTCCATTTATTTTCTCTTAACGTGTTTTCTGCCCCACTCAGATATGATGTTTTGTTATAAATTCCCTGGAAGCACAGGCTGTTTCTGCAGCCTGCAGGTGCTCATGTACAAGGAACACACTGGCTGTTGTGCCACACTAAAAATGAACAGCTACGTTTTACGAGTGCTCAGAGAGGTCTGACAACGTAGTTAACGGTGTCGCTCCTCTCAAATCTTATTTTTAACTCTGTGCATTTTAAAATAGTGAAACATGATCTCACAACTTGGGAGCAGAAGGTCTTGTAGCACAAAAATTGTGACCAACTTTAAGTCACCTTGTCAAAACTGTCACTGGTAATTAAGGAATATAATTGTTAAAAAAAATGGGACGAGGAATTTAAGACTTACATTTCCAGTGAATTTACAGAAAGAAAGTTACAGCCTGGAATTATTAAAAAAACAAACAAAAAGGTCTCTACTGAGATGACGGTTTTGCAAGCACAGCAAGCACTGTGCTTATATCAGATACCCAGAGTACACGTGGTAATTCATGGAAAGAAAAGGACAGAACTACAAGACTGCTGTTCTAGAACTTCATTAACTCAGAATTTACAATCCACTGAAAAATTCTTCCAAATAGGCTTTTCATTTTCTCAGAGGAACCAACCTTCCAGTGAGTGCAGCAGCAGGTGTCACTGTTTCCCTGACCAAACTGAGGCTGCAAATAGTCACAAAACTGACTTGTTTTTGACATTTTAATAATGTGAACTGGAGCAGAAACCCCAAACGCTGACCACTATCATCTTGCTGCAAATTAATAGCATACAGGATGCTGGTATTACTTGATTAAGCAAAAATTTCCTTCAAACAAGATGTCAGAGACAGGCTAAGATAAATTATTCCCATCGTGCTGGATAGATTGGTCTGGAAAGCAGGGAGTTAAAAACCTGCATTTTCAGCAGAAAATTTTAAAAGTTTTAAAAATAAAATATGTATTTTAATTAAAAAAAAAAAAGTACATTCAATCCATTTACAAAACAGTTGTTGCAAATCCTGCTCTTGCCTGGCTGACTTAACATCCCACTTAAAAATAACTTGGTTCTCTGTTTCGCGTTGAATTCATTGAACATGCAGAATCAACAGGTCAAGTGCAGGTTAAACACAAACCTTCAAGCAGTGGAGGCCTCGCTCAGCGACGTACCTGCACATTCATCTGCTGCTCAAACTCCACTGGCCACCCGAGGGGACGGGCTTGAACTCGGGGCACGGGGACAAAACCCACCCCAGCAGCGACATCACGGCGCTCCTGAGCGCAGGCTGCCCGACCCAGCAACGTGGTTATTCCAGGAAATGGTGTCATTTCTGCCACTTAAGCTGCCTCCAGCAGTGCTGCTCCTCTCACATACACCCTCCTAATCTGGCCGGAGTGGCCGGAGGTGATCCCGGCCGGGCGGGGGGGATCGGCCGTCACACACATTTCTGCCTGGTCACATCAGTGCCCTGCAGCACCTGCTGCCAGGGCTGAGCCTCACACACTGCTGCTCTGCACCCAAACACAGCCTGCACCAGCCACTGCTGCCCTACCACAGGAAATACAACATTTCACTCCAAGAAATCTCCTTGCTATGGGTTATTTAAGGAACGCTCTATAATCACAGGATCACGGGATGGTTTGGGTTTGAAGGCACCCTAAGGATCATCTAATTCCAACTCCTTGCCATGCATAGGGACACCTTCCACCAGACCAGGTTGCTTCAAGCCTTGTCCAACCTGGCCTTGAGCACTTCCAGGGATGGGGAAGCAAAACCATCATGTAGCCATGTTTTCTCTCAATTCTGTGTTAAAAACTCGCTCTTCATTTGGCAAATTTGGGGTTAAGACGTGCACGTTTAGTCAATTCTGTGACATTCTGGAACATTTAGGCAGCATTTTATTAAAAGTATTTTCTAGACTTATTTGAGGACAAAAATGCATCAGAATTCAATTAGCTTTACATCTCTTCACACCCTTAGACCAGCATTCAGCTTCTCTCAAGTGAAAGCCCTCACACAGAAACCCGAGTCAAGTTGTGCTCACTACACTCTCTGAAGGATTTCACCATCATTACTGTGATTAATCTCTTCTCCACCTCAATATTCCACTCACTGATTTACAAAAACACATGAACTCTTAAGAGTTTAAGCTGAAGCACCTGTTATTGGCAGAAGCCCATCCTGGAGCACCTCATAAATCTTACACCACTTGAGTTTGCCAATCAGCAAGAAAGTTTCAAGTTGCTACTGAGAGATATGAAAAATATCAGCCTCAAACAAAGCTGGGGCATGGGAGGGGGGAGGGGGGTGAGCTGCATTCTGCAGCTGTGAGATAAAAGTTCTGCCAAGCCAGGCAGTTCAAGTGCTTTTTTTACTAGCTGTTATAGATGTTGCTAACTAATCATTAATAAAATTAACAAATACAAGTTTTTCAGGCAGCGTTACTAAACATGCCAACTACAATAATTCTGAATTTCAGTTCAATTTCCCATTTCAGAGCACTGAGGGTATTTCCTTGAGTTAACAAGTATCCCCCAACCCTTTTCAGAGCTAAAAGCCTGGCACTCCCCTGCACCCTTAGCACAGCACACACGAAGCCTGTTGCAGTTGCTCAAAGTTGAGTGATCTGCTGTGGTGCTTAATGTGCATCAACAGCCAGCAATTAAGAAGTGCAACTCTGCTGAAATCCAGAGAGCAGGTAATCTGAGCTGAAGGAACCTTCAGTGTTCCAACTCATGTATTTAGTTACTCACATATAAATCAGCATTCACAAAGTCAGGCAGAGCACCTTGGGCTTCCCCTTTATCATGACCTAGAAAACCTAACAGAAGTCCTGGCAAAATACAGGTTATTTCCAGTAATTCCTCCCATCACAGCAGTTCAAATCAGCCAGAGCAGAAGCTCCAACTAAATCCTGTGCACATTGACAGTGACCTTATCCCAGCAATCCATACTATGTGAGTACAGACAAGTCAGTCTCCCCTGAGGTGACTCTTGTAGAACACCAGCCCATAATCCAAAAGGTTTATGTGCAACAGCACCACAGAAGCACAACCCAGGGGCTGCTTCTACTGAAAAGGATCAACTTATCAGTTGAAGCTGTTTGCAGCTATTTTATGTAAAAAAAAGCATTTACTGGGACTCTCAGAAAACTTCCAGTATCTGAAAAGAGGATTCACACCCCCTGGGGTGTAATATGTACTGCATTTGCTGTTTTGCAGTGCAGATCTGTGCAGTCCCAAAGTCTCTTTTTTGTGTGTGTGTGTGTTTTCCAATACCCACATTAACCCTGCTAGCCCAGCACATGTATTTATATGCTTTTGGTACATAATATGCTGCTCTTTTCCTCTCCAAAGACTTCCAAAGGAATACTTCCTGAATCAGCAGAATTTTTTACTTGCATGCATTAAATTGGGCTCTTTCTTCTCCCTGTGAAGTTCCAGTTTGACTTTGAGCCTGACCACCAAATAAAGATCACTATTAATTTCTGCCTTTTGACAAACACTGACATTATGAAGTGATTATATATTTTCCACTGCAAGTCACATGCTAAACCTAATTTCTGTTGGCTCCAACATAGGATTTAATGATGGATTTAACTTCAATGTCACGAATGGTCATATTAAAACAAGTAACAAATGTGCAAGGGAAGAAGATACTTCACAGAATTAAAACCAAACTAACCAAATCAGCCCTGAAGTCAGGATTACTTATATTTTAAAAGGGCAAGAATGCATATATAATGTATTTAATGTATATAATATATTGCTATATCTGATAGTAAAACATTTGTAAATATGAAACAGTAAAATAGCAATACCCAAGTGATGAATAAATTCAAGGTACCTGGTTTCTTCCTCTGCGTTTCCCATAATTCCTTCGCACAAGGGCTTTATAATTTTCATTTTTCTTGGTCAAATAATAATATAATACACAGTCAGGAACATTCTGAAATAAAAAAAAGCAGGGAAAAAAAGGGGTTTGCTGCTATTGAAAAAGGAAGTTTTTAGTTTTTAATTTCTCAGAACAGTTATAATATTCAGGCCCTAGACTAAGATAAAACTATTAGATTTGATTTCTCAGCAGGGAAGTGAATTCATGCACAAATATAACAACATAACTGTGCATAAAATTACAGTGTTAAAAACAAGTCTCATGTATTTACAATATCCCTCAGCTACTTCTGCCTGCATGATTTAATCTATATAGTATAGATAATCTGCAAGTTTAACAGCTTCTGTTTGCCACAGCAGCTGTAAGTATTCAAGATTCTGCTGTAAGTCTAAAGAAATCCTAATTCTGCATTACTTCTTAGATGAATTCTGCAAAATCATCCTAATTCTGCATTACTTCTTAGATGAATTCTGCAAAATCAAGCCCTAAAGATCAAAGTTAGTTCCAAAGACTAACTGGGCCAGCAGCAGAATCCCCCAGACTGGGAAAGGTGGTGGGAAGTTTCCCTGGGTCAGCCCAGCAGAGTCACTGCTGTCCTGCCTGAGCAGGGAGAGGCAAAGCTCACCTGCACCACCAGCAAAACATCCACACTACACCAAGGGCCATTTTCCTTTCTCCTTGCCAACAGTGGTATTTCACCAACTTCTGTTAAATGTTTGTTTGCATACACTGGTTGTGTTACTCATCAAGTGTTACAAAATGCTGTCAAAGCAGTAACTTTTTTTAGACTTAATGTTTTTTGCAGGAAGAGAAAATGATGCTGGGGTGAATGACTTCCATTTGGAACATCAGGGATCCCACCACAGGCTCTACTGACATTCAAAAGTGTCTTACCTTTCGTTCCAGGTAGGAAGCAATTAGGCCAAAGTTCTTGGGATGCTGGACAAACCTTTTACAAATCAGAAATTATTTCAGCTTAACAACATAATCCATGATCAAATAAGCAAAGCAATCTTCCAAACAATCTGTTCCATCACAAGCCTTTCATTTGCACGGCTGAAATTAGTCTAAAAAGCCCACTTTTCAAATTGTGCAGATTTAGAACTAAGCATAACCCATTAGCTGATGTAATGAGATCATGGAACTACTCATTTTAATCTTTCCATGGAACTAAAGGCTTCTGGGAGAATTTTGTTTTTAAGGATTAAATACATGTGAGCCTACTCTGCTGAAAAATAAGTCTAAAACTCCTGCAGTTATTTCTTACATCCAACTGAGAACATTATCAAATATTATCAATATTACTGCACAAAAGCTTCAGCATTCCTGATTTAGCTGATATTTTTACTGTGGGGTTCAGCGTTTAACTATCATTTGCAACACAGTGAAAATGAAAGATAAGAAAGGTCATTACTTTTCCTTAAAAATCTCTTTCTCGTGGTCGGTCCAGACATTCATGAACTGTCTGTCTTTATAAACTTTCATGGGATCCTCCATCAGCCCATTCATGTTAATAAACTTCACTCGTCTTTGTTCTGCGTCGAACATCATGGGAGGGATGACCGAGAGCTGACGCATTTGCTTCTCATTATTCTACAGGCAAAGAATAAAAGAAAAAGTAAAGAACACAAGAAGTTGCTACCAATGTTTATAGTTCTTGAATTACACAACTCTTCAGGCTCCCCCACAGGACACATTGACAGTCAGTTTGAAACTTTCTTTTTGTCCAGGGCTTAACTCTTGCAGAAGTTGTCGCTGTGAGCGTTCACACAGTCAGCTACAGGGAGTGTCACAAATGATGAAAAACTGAAATGGTGCAGGGTTTTAGAAAGGAAGGGTTTTCACATGTTTGTTACAGCTGTAAAAAAACTAGGTTGCAGCAAGCCTGCAATGAGAAAAATCTAGGGCAGATACAATTAGAAAGCAAAACCCTCAAATGAAAAGTATTTCTAAGACCTGTTTCAAGCCAAACTTCACACAGATTCTCTCAAACCGTCCCCAAGAGGTTTCTCTTATCAAAAAAACAAATCCTCTGCAAGAAACCTTTCACTGCCAATAAAAGGCTATTTATTAGCTGTGCTTCTATAGCAAAGTGCAGACAGACAACAGCCTCACCTCCTGCTCCGAGAGCCCGTCAATGATTTCCGAAATCTCGTGTTCACTTCTGGCAATAGTTGCTGAAAGTCCAGCCCCTCTTTGGCCAACTCTGCAACGAGGGCAAGACAGAAGGAGTAAGGATAAAGTGGATATCAGCTCTATCTGCAGATTTTGTCCACCATGACAACCTTCAAAATGCCTTAAAATACTGCTACCACCCTCTTAAATCAGCCAGGACTGTTCTTTCTTACGCAGTCTCAGAGTACAAACTCTGTCATGTCCTGCCATTTCAAACAACTGCTCGGTTTTACAGGTGAATTTGCAAAGCTCAGCAGGAAGGACATGCTTGAGTCAACACAAAAAAAAGGTGTTACCATCAATTCCACTGCAAGTAGGTGTTTTAGATAAATTAATGCTCTTCTGCTGAGCATGAGAAACATTCATCGTGGCACAGAAATCGCCGTAATCACCTTAATTAGTACAACTCCTACACTGTGAAGGAGCTTATCTGTTATTTTTTAAAAGACATCACACTAAAGTTGCCTTTCATCAGTTTGGTCAAGTTACTGATACAGCACTGAGACTCCTTACAACAAAGGAAAATTTTGAATTAATGGGGAGAGCTGTAATTTGGAGGAATTTTTCAGCTTGTGATCTTTACACTTAAGGAACATCATAATAGCGTATCACAGCACGTGGATCAAAAAGCATTTCAGAGACGAAAAAATCGCTGCTAACTGGAGAAACAAAATATCTGCATTTGCTCAAAAATTTTATGGAATCCATTTGCACAAAATCTGACAAAAAAAAAAAACCCTTGGTATTTACATGGCCATAGACAAAGATGCCATTACATTAGAGAACAGAAATATAATGTAAAGGGCTTGCAATTACAAGAACATGATAATATTCTTAAAGTGAAAGCTTCTGGTGCATAGGATGCTGTTCCCATTCTAACAGTTTCCTTCTTTCCTTTCTGAATTCCTCAAATCTTGCAGCCTTCACAGTATATGGCAAACTCTCTGTTTTCCCCGTGTTTTATGAAATAAAGTATTGTAGGCAGATGGTTACAAGAGATGAGATTAAATCTTCATGGGGCTTGAAGTCTCCAAGGTGTATTAAAATGATTTCCAACATTAGATAAACAGATTTCAACACAACTGAATCAAACTTGACCTAATTCTGATTTAAAGCACTGCCTACAGAACTGCAGATAGAGTGAACTCTCAAATGAATTGCACTTCATTCCCTTTTAGATTCCTTGTACAGTTCCCATCTAACAAATGTCTGATAGATTAAAATTAAGTAATAAGGATTTAATTGTCATAGCTTGCATATTTCAAAATGCAAAAATGTCTGGAATAAAATTACCTGGCAAGTACAACAGAAGATCAGTCAAACTGTTAATTTAGAAGACAAATGGGTTTTGAGTGTGTAGGCTAATGAATACAGGGATCATGGAGCACAGGAGTAACACAGACACCCAGTGACAGAAAAATATTAAGTATAAATTAGGGTGTCTGCCCCAAATGAAGAGGCTCTTGTGAAGCTCATGCTCCAGTTATCTTCATTCCAACTCCACAAACCTCTTTTTGAGCACCACTGCCTAACCAGCCTTTGCTAATTGGCCCTTGTCCTGTGTTTCCTTTGGAAAATATGGAGTTTCTAAAAACTTTTACAGATCTAAAAAGGGAGGTAGGAAAGGGACAATGTGGCAGCCCAAGAGGACACCAAGTGATGGAGCTGCCACAGCTGATGGGGAGGGACAGGGAAGGGGAGATGTAGAACAGTGGGCAGATAAAGCCATGAAGATCCTTAGGATGTGAGGGGAAACTCGAACTCAATGCCATGAAACACAGTGAGCAAATACAGGAACAGTTGACTTGATCCTGAATGACACACTAATACTCCATTTTAAGGAACACAGTGATGAGCACAAAACTTCACCATTAAACTGAAACAATATTATTATAAATAACTCTAAAACTTCAAGCCCGAGGGATATTCTGCAGGAATGTTTCAAATCCATGACAATACCTTTGGAATCGTTCCTGCTGTTCCCTTTGCTTCCGGATTTCTGGGAACTGTTTCTCGTAGTACTCCCGGGTTTTGCTCTCCTTGGCTTTCCTGCGGGGATTGTTTTCTATCCTGTCCACTTTCTTCTCCCAGGCCTCCATCAGCTGATCATAACGTTGACAGATCTTCTGTTCCTGTCAAATTCCAAAAGCAAACCTTGAACTAAGCAAAACACAGCCAGTGGTCACCCATGGAAGCTGAGCAGGCTGCTGGAATGGTGGCCTTACCCGTTGTTTTCTTGCGTGGTTTCTTCTTTTAAAGAATAATATCAGCTTTTTCCTCATCACCTGGTTTCTGGAAAACACATTTAGGGGGAAAAAAAGTGAACTACTGAAGGATCAAGCACTTCAAAACTCCTCAACAAAAGCCATATTAATTTTAGATGCCAGATCATTATTATGAATAGTATTTTCAGAGGTAGAAAACAGGGCAAATTCCCAGTGAAGTCCAGTTATCTAAATCACCTCATACTCCATTTTTTCAGAGAGGAGACTCTTCAAGATGGCTGGAATAAGCAATTGAGACACAAAAGATTCCAATTTCAAGCCAGCTACTCTCCTTTGCCTCAAGAGAGATAATATGCTAAAATGAGTAAATTTGGTTGAAGCTATTATGCTTTTAGGGGGGAAAAAGTATTTGCAATTCAGCCCTAAAGTTAAGAGTTTCACAGTACATTATTCAAGAAATAAGTACTTTGGAACAAATCTATTTGGTGGAGTGGAGCAAGAATACTTTTTTTAAGAGAAGTTTTTAAAGGACTTAAAAAAGTTAAAGCCAACTTCTATGATTTATTTTTGTCTTTTAATTAAGAAGAAAAGTCAGTGTTTCCCTCTGCCTTCAGTACATATAATGCATGTCCTGCAAAACTGTTTTACAGCAAAGAAATCAGTTACAGGGACTGGAAGCTCTTAACTATGGTTAAAGCTCACACAGCCTGTTTGGAAAACACAAGGATGACAAATGTGAGAGAATGTTTAAGTTTAGATCCCTTAAATGGCCCAATAAGAAGATATTAAAGCACTCACGTTTTGATGTTCTCATGGTAGACCTTTGTGTCTGATGGTTGGTTGTAAAGTGGCTGCAATTTTGGGTTAGAAAGATACTCTTAGTACTTTTCAATGCATGTAAATCTATAATTATATACAATACATTTAACAATATTTTAGTATTCAACAGTGCACTCAAATCTGAGATGCAGCAATCTGATGTTCAACACAAAGCATAGATTCATTATTTAAAATTAGATTATAATTATTTATGTACATAGCAGTCCTTAATTTTTTTGTTTCAAACTATTCTCTCAAAGAGATTCAAATCTACTTTTAAAATGACACTTATGCAGCCAATGAACTCATTCAACAATTCACCAGTGTATTTAAAAACACACTTCTTTTATACCTAATCACAGAACTACAGCTGTTCACCACAACAGAATTAGAGCAACTGGCAACACAAAAAATAGAAGAAAAGAAAAAACCCCAAAGTCCACAACTTACCAGTTCGACTTTTGGACCAAGCCCTTCAAAAATCTTGTGAGCTTCTTCTGCTTTTTTCTGCAAAGAAGATTTTTTTTGTATGGTCTGAATAAATCCTCTGAAGTTTAATGTCAAATGTGTATCTGAACTCTGTGCCTGCTGCTAAACCCCTGTCTGACCGTGTGAGATCCTTCTTAACCCACGTCTGCAGTGTGGCCTCAGCAAATAAAGAAACCTGCACTTGAATTGTGCAGTTACTGCTCTGATCTCCATGTCTGGAAGCTGAGAGAGCACAAAAGCAGAACCTGAACTCTGCAGCTCAAAAAGAACATGCACTCAATAAGTAATACAGCAAATAATTACAAAGAGGAAGAAAGGTATCCAGCAAAGCTGAATATAGTTAGCTTTGAAAAACAGAATTAAGGGACTAAAATTATCCAATTGCCAAATCTGGGAGTGTGAATCCATGTGCACATATAGACACAAAGCAGGGAAAGGCCCCAAAATAATTCTGACCCTTCCTGGGGGAAGAGGAGAACAGGTTGTATGGAACACCTGGGACACAGTTCTACTGTAAAAATCTAGTACTGCTTTGCAGGGGTTTTTAACCTCCTCAAATTTTAAAAAGTAGTCTGTTTTAATAGAAATTAGCTGTTCCTCTAAACTACTAAATAAAATTGGGAAATTAAACAAACATGTACCACTCTCACAGAAGATGAAAACACTTTCAAAACCCCCAGATATCCAACTCCCTAATCTCAAACTACCAAGGGGAAAAAAAGGCAGGAAGCACTTTGCTACTGTTGGCAATATTAGTGAGCTCCTGGAATTTTCTCACCACTTAAAAACAACACAAGCCTACAATTCACCTCTACACTGCTTCTTCCTATCTGTCCATTTATCCAAACCTGAAGTGCCAGAAGTCAGAGTTTATACAGAAGGCACAGAATTTTACAACCTGTGCAGTTTTTTTTCCCTTCAGCTCATTTAAACACAGTGTCTTCAGCCAAGAGCTTGAGAGCTTGATGTGAGGAACAGAGAATTCAAGATAAATTTCTGAAGCATTTTTCATACCTACACACATTTAGAAACATATGTATATATGTGTATGTTTATATCTGTATCTCAGCATGGGGGTCTAAGGAGCCACAGCTGTGGGTCTTGGAAAACAGAAGGATCCTGTGATCAAGAATCAAAATGTCACGCGAGTGTCTCTCATTTAGAGAAGTGAATGAACATTAAAAGAAGGGTGGGCAAGTCAATGAAACAAGAAGCAGAACTTGCCCCAGGGAAGTAAATGAAGGCCCAATGAATTGCAGCCCACAGGGTCAGCCCCAGCCACGCTCAGTGAGCTGCAAAGGCCACTCACCCGGTTCTCATCGTAGATGATCTGCACAATGCTGCGGTGTTTCTGTTCCACCGGAGGAGGGGACACGGGCCTCTCTGGCTCGGGAGGCTTAGCAGCTTCTTCTTCAAGTTGTTGCTAAGAGACCAAAGAAAGGGAATCAGCCATCCAAACCCTGTCACCCCCACCAGTAATTAGTTACCAGAGATAAAACATGCATCTGATCAACAGTTAGCACGGCCTCTTACTTGGGTTTTGCACTCACAAGGAATGAATGAAATGGTTTAAATGCCCATAGGGATGACAGCAAGGCTATTTTTTGTACTGTTGGTAACCCAAATTAACTGTTTACAAGACTCACCAGACTTGTTTCAGCCTGACATTTAAAGCAACTGTCACTTTGTAATTTATCATTTTAGCAAAAATACCAACTTTGGAGAATGGCTGCACCAGACCTGCCTTCTCACAGGGAAAATAAGCCACAGAGCTGCCTTTCTCCATTGTAGATGTTCAAGTGCCATCATTACTACTGTCTTATTGTTTAAAAAGGTACAAAAGTCCTTCTAACACTCCACAGAGAACATAATTCCAAATGTACTTCACAGCAAAAATAAACCACTCCACATGTATTAAAGTTCCAAGACTGTTACAATACCAAACAAGCAAAAACACACCAACAGCAAAACCCCTCTCTGCAATACTTTCCCAGCTCCTACACTGCTGTGATTTACTTCCACACCAAATTAATCTGGTTCAGCAACATCTTCATTTTTTAAATATCCTTCATCCACACCTGCCACAAACATACAGCAAAGAACTCCTGACACCAGGGATGCATCCTGCCCCAGTCCTGGCCAGAATGTGCTCTAAGGCTGAATAAGAATTCAAACCTTAACGTTTTAGCAGAATGCCATAAGACATGTCATTTTTTTAAAGTCAAATCATGCACAAATGTGCACAAATGAACCTTCAGAGATGAGAGATGCACTTGCTGATTTTGTGGAAAAGTGAGCAAACACAAAGATAAGCATCGTTAACACACAGACAGGTACTCAGTGACATCCTTTTTTGGTTTTCTGCTGGAGGTCACTTTATAGGTCATTACAATTCAGACATAATTAAATGCTTCCAGACCATAAAAACATAAAGCTTTCCAGAGCTGTTTGTTATCCTGGACCTACAAGTTAACAAATCCTACAGCATAACTCTCATTTCCTCCAGAGTTCACACTACACAAAAAAAAAATAAAGCTGGCACTACTTCTATCTGGATCTCTGAAAGTCAGAAAAGGAAAAGGAAACAAGGACTTTGTTTTTGTCAATGAATAACAGATGCCTTGATTGAAGGGTGGGTTTACTTGGCCACAACACCTACTGGGAAGGCAACAACTACTGCCAGCAAATATTTCCTTTGCTTCCAGTGGCTGAAGTGCAGTTCTCTGATGCAAAGCACAGTCAAGACCATACAAAAAAAAAAAAAAGTGGTATTTCCTCCTTTATTCCTCTGCTCTCTCTGTTTATTCACAGCCCTCCTACTACACTTCCCCCAAGGCTGACCTCAGCTCCAGATGTTAGGATCTCTTGCTCCTGTGAAAGCAGATGATCCAGGGACTTATGTACAAGCTCTGGTTTTGGAAGTGCAGGCAAGGGATTCTCCCCTTGCACAGACTGCGAAGGGAGAAAGGTGATATCCTCCCCTCAGCCAGCAGGCAGCTCTAAAGCTGAAATTACAGTCACAGTGCCCTTGTTTCACTAGTCATCTAACAGGAGTTTCAAATATAAACCCACCTATTGCTGGTGTTCCTGTGTGGCTTTCTCCTGCTTTCAAAAATGTTTAAAACCACATGATGTCCAACTTATTTAAAACAGCGAAACCGCGCACGTACAAAACCTTCCCTTTTCAACTCCTTCATTTGGTTCATTGCAACCACAAAATTCACCACCCCCAAATGAAGTTTTCCCAGACCTTTTGCACTGGCAGACACCACCAGCAGTTGGTAGCTCTGCTATGCTTACTTGCTTTTTCTTCAGTTTAAGGATTTGCTGTTCAACCTTCGCAATTTCACGATCTACACGGTCCATGCTCTGGATCAATTCTTCCTTTGACAGCTTAGAAGGTGAAGCATTTTGGTCCTCCCCACAAGGCTGACCAGAAATTGGAGAAGATGGTCCCTCATGCTTTCCTCCAAAAGCTGGGTCCTTCCATGGGACAGGAGATAGGGGAGGAAATTGGGAAAAAAATCAGTCACACGATAACATGGGAATGAGGGCTCAGTAACCAAACCAGCACCCAGTTATCTCTGCCTCTGTTGAGAAGCCCAGTGAAAGTTTTAACAGTGAGTGCATTAAATATCTTAGAATTAACTGACAGCCCATTTATGACACTGTAATTTCAAAGCCCACCTTAAAAAATAAAACCACACTGCAACATTTACCTTGGAAGCAAAAGAAGATTAAAATGTCTCCCTTTTTAAAATATCTTTATAAATGAAAACAGTAACTTTTATTTTTAAAGGCAGGGTTACTTAAGAGCCACTCCTCAATAACCTCATAAACTGATGAGGATATTCTTGAAGATAACCATGACCAGCTTGATAAAGCACATCTGGAGTTAGTTGTGGTTATAAATGTGAAATTCTCTTGAACTTAGCTGTAATATGCAGTATCTACACTAGAAAATATCCACCCCAAACTGGATTGTCCTAGATTTACCCAAAATGAGACAGTGACAAGTATAATTAGTGTTATGTAAATAAGCAGTAAATGCTTAAAAGGGAAAAGGGGGTGGAAGGAAGTATTTTGACTAATCAGTACAAATCTTAATTACAGAAAAAAAAGGACTTGTATGCATTTTGCCAACAGCTTTTAACTGAAAAACAGAAATATTTCATGCACTATGCTCTAATCATTTTACAACTGAGGTGTGAGTGACTTAAGAGAGTAATTCCAGTCTCTGTAATGTGTTTGACTGTATAAAAACATTAACACTGACTCACGATCACAGCTTCTGATAACGTGTAAAAGTAAATTTCTGGGATCAAAGAAAGAACCTAAACAAATTAAAAAAATCACCTGACAGAAAAAATTGCTTAGCTCACTGCAGCACAGAAAATTACACCTTCACCATCAACACAGAAAGTTGCTTTACCTTCTTAATATCTGCAGATCTCAGCCCTTCCTGCAGAGGATGCACTAAAGGCAAGACAGCAGCTGCACTGACACGCTGGAAATGGGAATCAGAGACTTGTTCAAGACGTGGTCGCTTCGATTCCAGTGAATCATGATCTGTCTGAGATGGACCTGGATGAAATTGTTGTTCATATCCAGTTCTCCTTTCCTGAGGCCTAA
>JAWWLV010000053.1:3738999-3763979 GCA_035041135.1 Platyrinchus mystaceus | reverse complement strand
ATCCTTAAAGAACTCAGCACTGCTACAGTGAGATTGTTCAAATCAAAGCTTTGATTCAAATTACAAACACCAGGAAAAAAAAATCCACGAGAAAAATTCAGCACTATATTCCACTGAAGGTGGCCACAACAGCTCCATTATTTCAATTTTGCAGTCAAATAATTTTTAAATATACACAGAACGCTTGGGATGAGCCATGAGTCTATTTGGAACTCGAGCTCTACTAAAATGCTACTACATGAAAGAAACAGTCATTGATTCAACTCATGAGTCATTTAAAGGCTCCTCCTTCCCAGAGCAAGAGGAGCATCGCTCGCTGCTCCCCAGTGCAATGCACAGGGCGGCCACAGAAGAGCCTCATACGCTTCCACATCTTCCTATGAAGTGCCACTGAAGAGCTGACAGCAGCTTCCTGCAGTCCAAAGGAGCTTTTACAGATTTACAGGCTGGGGAGATGATTTATTACTGCTATAAATTCGAGTTTTGAGAACTCCAAAAGCTGCTACGACTCTCAGCCTTAAAACAGAGCCTTGGTGACGTTCTGCTGACACGAGATGAAGGCAACATGCAAGGCCCAGATTTCACTGTCATCCAGTTATTTTGGGGAATATCCTAATGAGATTTGAAGCCAGACCAGTATTTACATAACATTCATCATGGGTATTTGTTCAGAATCAGATCAGTCAGTTATAGCCAAAATAAACTGTGAGCAGTAACCCAGCATATAAAGTTGCTCCTGCAGATACAGTTACTGAGGGTCCAAGGTAAAAAGAGGTTTTTACAAGCAGTAAGTGCAAGAAAAAAGAGGTGGTTACAGGCAGTAACACTTGCTTACAACTGTACATCAGCAGACTGAGACACTTAAGAACTGAGTGCATAAATCACATTTTCACCTCTCCCCTAAACAGAAGCATATTCCTAACATACTGCTAACTTACTACAATCCAGTTAATATTATTCTAATCTGTAGTGGGCTTTTAATCTTCAAATTTGATGTTCAGAGTGCATTCAATATTCTTCAAGCATATATTCACTGTCTGAAAACCGCCTTGAACCTACCAAGAGTACAGCAATGATGATGCACGTGGAACATTCCTCAATATCCCCCGTGCAATGAGCACCACTGAGATGGAAGATATTACCAAAGTGAAAGCAAATTACAAATATGATTGACTGTAGCTGTCCACTGCACATATTCTCAGTTAACCTGCTGGCCCCAGATCAGTCCCATCTCCTTCCATGAGACAGGAATGGTCCATGAGACTGACAAAAAGGGCATTTAGAACAAGTGGTCTGACACTCAAGCGGTGTACACTGATTTAGTTCTCTGTGCTTAGAAGTCCATTTGGTGCCACATCTCAGTGTCTCCCAGTCCTTACAACTCCAAAACCCCACTAGCTCTGTTGATCCTTACTTGCCCAGCCACACAGACACCACCTGTTGAACAACCAGGACTAATTTAGGAAGCAGAACAGGTAATAATCACACTGCAACGACTCCTGCACTTGTTGCTTCTGCTCGGCAAAATTAAATGATCCAAAGGTACAAACTTGACACACTTTTAGCCCAAACAGCATTAAAGCATTTGGATTCTCAGAAGTTTCCAGACAGTGCTGTCAGGAGAGGTGTGGGAAAGTGAAGCACTGTCACTTCCTGTCTGAGAAACAAAGGTATTGGTTGAGCCAGAGGGACCGAGGAATTACACAACAGCTCCACCACTCCCACAACGGGGGAGCACCAATGAGAGTCGGGCATTCAGATAAAAACTGTGCAACTCAACAAACCTTCCCGTTTAAAAGTCAGAGCCGACTCCACAGAAAGCACTGGCTCTGAGGAGATCGGTGTTCCCACACTTCCAAAGCAGCCTCTCACCTGTCAGAGCCCGGGTGGAACTCGGAGAGCAGGGAAGGTCGGCGGCGGAGCTGCTGCTGCTGCTGCTGCTGCTGCTGCAAGAGCTGAGTGGCCTGACTGACCTCCAGGTGGGAGGAACGGTAATCGGGAACCGCAAATTCCTGAGGGAAAAACACACTCCTGGGTTAGTGAGAACAAAGGTGTGGAGACAGGACCCTGATCGTTCCCCGAGATATTAAATACAGACCAACACCAGATCGACCGAGTCCTGTTCCAGCTCAAAAAATAATGTTTGCACACGGCAGTTCTAAAGTTTGAAATGTTTTAAACAGGCTAAATACTTACACTAAGAATTCCACCTGACACATTAACAACTTCTAACAAAACACAAATGAGTCAGCAGCAGATGGATATCCTTTAAAAAATACCCTTTAAAATCAAGTTTTGCACATCCAACTGCAAATTGGTAAAACGAGAATGTATTTCAGGAACCTCGAGGCAATTTCTCGTGTTATCACCTCAAGACATTGTTACATCAGACATTATTAATTAGGATTAAGAGTCAAATGGCATGCATCTTCCAATTGATGCAATGTACAAAGTGAGGTACAAGACAATTTATTTGTATATACTTGCTTTTAAAAATTATATGCAGCTGGAATTAACAAAGAGAAGCTCTACAAGACATGTAATAAATCATTACCCATAAAATTTAGTTTATATAAATTATCTGAAAACACACATGAAGCCAAAAAGTTCGAATTCTTGAATTTCCTTTTGCAAGCATGTAAGTAGAACAAACCGTCTAAAGTGTCTGTAGAAGGAGGAGAATTTCATTAAAACAAGAGAAACCTGAATTGTTGTAAAGCCAACAGCTGGTTCTCCCCAGCCCACCGTGCCACAGAGCACAGGGTGGGAGAATAAATGCTGGGCAAGTATCCTATTCAAGTAGGATATCCTTAAAAATCCATTACTCCCATTCTGGCCAGCAGAACACAGCTGGAAGCACGAGTGCAGCTGCTGCACAAAAAACAAATACAAATCAGTGGAACACAAGTTCTTACACATTCTCCACCTTGCACACAGTTTTGACAAGTACCAGATTTGACTCACAGAGGATCCAGCCCAATACTGCAACAAAAGTTTATGAACACAATCTCTACTGAATTTATTCAAAAGTGAGAAAGCAGATGATGAAATCAGGAAGTTTGTATTAATTCGCTGTGATGAAGATCACAGAATTATAAAACTTAGTTTTCTGTCACAAAAAAAAAGGTAAAAAAAGCAGACACATATCTAATCTGGAAGAAGCAAAATGCAGTGCTTTAGAAAAAAAAGAAGCAGAGCAAAGCAAAGCAAAGCAGCCCGTAAGTGTTTATGTAAGAAGCCTGGCAGCAGCTCTCCCCAGCCTCACACTGATGTGCCACTGCAATGCGAGTGACTTGTGTTACACCAGTTTAAAAACCCAAACTAAGCCATTTGGCCCAGCAAACACCTGAAATCTCCCCCTGTGAGCCCCGGGTGGCCTCCCTTACCTGCTGGTGCCGGGTGCTGGGGAAGGTGTACTGCACAGAGTGAGGGGGGTACCGGCTCTGCTCCGTGCTGAATGCTCCTTGGTTCGGAGGGTACCCCGAACTTGACATTATCAGGGAAGAAGTCTCCACAAAGCTGTGAGATCAAGCCCAGCAAGCAATCATGTTTCTAGGAAACCGCCTAAAGGAAAAAAGATCGCTGATAAGCACTGAAGTACCAGATGTACTCACAATACATTACAGCCATAGTCACCTAAGCAAAACAACCATTACCAGTAAAAGCTTTTTCCTGATGTATTTATTTAATAGGTTACTCCAGTCTGAAACATGTTAACGGGTCTTAAATGGGCTCAAAATGAGACATGTCAGCATTGTCTACACAAAGATTTGAGGATTATACTGTCGGAATACATCATTTTACCAGTTACCAGTTGAATTAGGAGGATTTGAAAAGGAAAGTAGGTCACTTTAAATAAATGTTGAAGAGGGTTTAATAGTCTACAGTTGGACTCTTCATTTACAGTAAATTTCTTTGGCACAACATGAAATTCACTTTCATTTCTTCTACAGAGTTTTTGGGTTCTAGGAAGAGTTTCTTACTTTCAGTAATGTTAGGGCTGCTTCATTCAGGGTCACCTGTGGCTCACCAAACCACAGTGGATTAGTCAGGCCCTACACACCACTACCATCTAACAGCACCTGTACTGAAGGAGTTGGTAAAAAAGGCAATTACAAAGCAGAAAAGCAGCTCTGCTTCAACTGCCAGCGTAGTTTGTCTCATACAGGACATCAGACACCGAATAAATACACTGTGAAGTCTTAAAAGAATCCTGCTTAGCTGACAATCAATGACTACTTTGCTGCATTGCCCAGCTACAGGTGAGCAAACACTGAACTGCCAATTGATTGGGGAAGATTTTAAACACTGCAGAAATCCAGACAAGCTCATTATCAAAGTCAGAGGCTGCCTGAGGCTGCTGAAGATGCGAATACATTGATTAAACCCTGCAACCCCAGCAGTGCTTTGAGCAGGTAAATTACGGCCCTAAGCAAAAAGTGGGACATAAATATATTTTAAACAGGAAGTATTTCTCTCTGATAGCTTGAAAGATGTAATCCTTGGAGTCCTTGTATTAAATACAGAATTCTATCAGATCTGGAGCAAATTCTCAAGCTCTTGTCCAGAGCCCAGCAGATACATCAGACCTTCAAATACGTAACTGTTGACCCCCCTCCTCAATGGCTATGTTTCAAAGCACATAAACCTGCAGCCTTTCACAAACACAAACATCACCTGTAAACTTACACTTCTGAACTGCATTTTCCATCAACAGTCAATAGACAAAATCAGCTCAGGAAAGGATCAGACAGAGCAAGCTACACATACAGATCTTAAGAATATATCTGACATACTTTATCATTCTTGTTCTGGTTGGTTTTTCCCCCCTCCTAATTCTTCATCAAACAAAGCCTTACATGTTGAGTTATCAGAATAATGAGACAGATTTAACTCTTTAACCTGATTTTCAGATATGAAAAATCAAAGCAAAATCAACAGTTTCTCTATCAAAGCAACCCTACAGATCACTACTTGTGTGCTTTATAGTACCTATACATCTATTATAGTACCTATAATTCATATCCAAGTGACAAGCTCTCACAGAATTCTTCCCCATTAACATTTATTATGCTCCATCATTCACACTGCCTTCCTTACAGTGCAGCTTTACTATGTGATGGTCTGATGGGTCTGAGTCATGTGCTCTCCATTTAATCAAGGAACAGTGTCAGAAAGCCAACACACGTTGGGAGAGCTGCAGGATATCCCTGAACACTCCAATGTACTCTTAAGGCCCAGCTACAGCAAAAAGAAAACCTTGGATTTCTCTTTCTTACATGGACTTTCACAGAAATTAAAACTGTGGCATAGAGCTGTCAGCTCAATCAAGTGTTTACCGAAGTGACAACTACGCCTGTCGCAGGCTGGTGAACATTTATCATTAACTGAACAACTGGCTCCATGGTACAGAGATGCTCAAAGAATTTAAGGTTATTAAAGTACAGATTTTAGTGTGATGAACTCCTGATACCCCAACCTCTGCTCCCTCACCAGCTTCATGTGCAGTTTTCATAAATACATGGCAGGTGACTAACTGGATTTTACACTTTTTTTATATGCATACATATATATACACACATGTATATATATATACATAGTATATATTTATGTATATTATATATATACAGACGTGTATATATAATGTGTTTATATATATCTGCTCCACCTCAAAACCTTAGTGAGGAATAAAGACAGTAATGCTGGAACTGAGCAAAGCTCCTCCAGCCCACTCTGATGGGCCACAGAAGGCATTTAGGGAGCACATACCAGTATTTTTCCAACAATTTCTCCAGCCTTCTTTCTGGTGGCTTCCAAGACACAGCTTGTGGCTCAGAGATTCCCTGAGTCAGAGCTTTTCTGTTTAAGATTTCTTAATGGGTGCAGAGGGGATCAGGAAAGCAACCACTTGAAAACCACACACAAATACAGGCCGACCACTGCACGATTCAAGGTCCTTTCTAGTTTCTCTCAGTCAAGTTCCATCTGCTCCTTATTCTCTCAATACTCAGTCAAACCCACAAGTTGATCATTAACCCAGGTGCTGAAAGTTCAATCCACTCTCACTTTCTGTGATGCTATAAAGGCCATTTCTCCATTCACAAGAACTTGAGTGTACAGTGTTGGGTTTGTGTTACAACTGTTCATCTGGAATCTTATTGACATTGAAGCTTCCACAACCAACAGCAATGAGAGATCCTGTCCATCTCTCCAGATTCTGTGCTGCAGGTGGAAAGATGAGGGGCAGGAAGGGGCTATGGAGCACAAGCAAGAACATCCTTCACTCATCCACCAGTGTTAACTTAATCCCTCTCATAACAACTTAAACCCCCTCATAACCTACGAGTTTTACACAAATACCCAGGAAAACACCGAGTCTAATGACCTTCCTCCTGAGAACTGCAAGTGTGATCATGTTCAAAGCACCGTAATAGATTTTTTTCCTAAAGGAAAGCAAAGAAAAGTTGCCAACAGAGGAAGGCAACAAGTAGTATTTGAGATTATAATCATGGACAGTATGAGAGGTGAGAAGTGCAGAGAGAAAAAAAAAAAAAGAACACAGTTCTCAATGGTGGGGGTGCATTCCTCCTCCTCCCTGAGGGAACTGGCACAACAACATGTGGTCACATATTGGCAATTATAAGGTGTGGAGGGAACTGAAGGATGGGGATCCTGTGTAGGATCTCATTTCTTTCCAGACAAAATCCCCCCTGTAGTACAGCACATCAAATGACACTCAGGTACAATATTCCCTCCCTCTAAGCCTCCTTTTCCTGTTACAGACACATCCACGTGCACACTCTCCTGATCTGACCTCCCTACGTGCCCCTGCAGTCCCCCCTTTATCTCCCAGGCTCCTACAGCACGAGCTTGTTTATCCTCTCTGCCATATTGGGGGAAGGGGGTTGAATTTTTTGCTGATATCTGCCAATAGAATTACTGTCAATATTCTGCTCATCTCTCCCTGTCTTACTACCTTAATTCTGCAATTGTGGATGTAAGTACTTGATTTCAGCTCTCATTTCTCTTCAGGCAACCTCATGACCTGACACGTAAAAGCATCTGCCTCTCCCTTCAGCATCTGCTCCCATGTCTGCAGCAGACACAGATTATTCTTCATCAATCCACTGCTTGGTCATTGAGGGCAGTGCCAGCTTCCTGCTGTAACCCCTGCAAGTTCCATACATCCCCATTATGTTTAAATACAGCCACCCTTTTGCATAAAACTGGAGCTGTGTGTGTAGACTGTAAACAACCTCATCCGGGCTTTCCTCCCGGCTGTATCCTTTCATTAGTCATGACAAACCTCCTCCTGCTCTACCCAAATCCAACCAGAATCCTCCTTTAAAGTTCCTCACTATTTATTAACTCTCTCTGCCTCTCTGATCCTTGCACTGGTTCCCTCTCCTCTGTCAGAACAGAGGCTGCTCATCTTCCTTTTCAGCACCCTGACAAATTACAGCACTAGAAATCAGCTTCCAACTCTGCTCAGTCAGTGACAGCAAGGTCCTATTTTTCAGACAAGTATTTTTATACCTTTTCATGTTGCTCTGCAAATTTCAGAGGTTTCTCATATAAACATTTACAGGAGCTGTTACAGACTTTGCAATTCTGCCTTACATGTCCCCAAAGATAAAGATGGGTCGTGAATACTTTCAGACAGCTGCCAACCAGGCTGGCAAATTGTCTGTCTCACCAAATACTGACAATTAGAGAGGGCAGAAAGAAACATTTCTTGTTTTGCAGTTCAGAACCCAGAGACTGTGCTCTAATGTCCCATTTCCCTGACACTCACAGACTCTGTGGTAAAACATGTAAGAGATGGGGAAACCCAGCAGCATCAAATGGATAATACTAAAAAGAAAATAAAAACTACAGGACAAGTAGGAGCAAAGAATGAAAAACAAACAGCTAAGTCTGAAGATACCTCGCTGAGAAAAAGCAGTGACAAGAGTAACAGTTTCAGGAACTGTGAAGAGACACTTGGCCTTGTGTTAATTTGAGCTTCTCGGGCAAGGAAATGATTTAACAATGTTTATTTCTAAAGGTATGAGGATACTTCTCTCTTTGGCTCAAACTACTGAACAGAGCCAATTCAGAATTCCCCTTAAAAGCCACTGTTCCCACTCACATTTACCATATGCAGGGAATTTTGAACAAGTTAGAAATAATTTGGAGCTGGATATTATAATGGCAACAATCAGAGTGTAATTTCATCTCCATCTCCAGAACTCAGAATGCTTCAGAAAGAAGCAGAAGTCCCTACTATGTTCAGCACACACGTGGGAAAATGAGTCACAGAAAGGTTAAGAAATCTGTCAGAGACTCCTCAGGAAACAGTTAATGTCTGAATCAGAAATAAGACTCAAGTCTTGCAGCACTCTGAGGAGGCAAATGCCAGAGAAAAGCAGCAGCTCTTCACTTGGAAAAACACAGCAGGTTACAAACCGGGACTATTTTTAGCTGGGCCAGTTCCCCCAGACCGTTCAGAGCGTGGCCACAGATCCCAGGGCAGCTGCAGGACCGGCTCAGGAGGCCTGGTGGGAGGGGACTCACCTACTCCGTGCCTGTGGAAATCCTGCCTCCAACTCTTCCACTCACCCTCCTGGATAAGAGACCAGCCTCGTGGGCAGCCTTGATTTTCCTTCAGCTACCCAAAACAAGCTGACACTTCTGCATTCGCAGTCATTTTCGTGCCATCCTGAAGTACTTAACCAACACTCGCTAATTAAATCTCACATCCTTCTGGGAATTTTCCTCATCTTGTTTTTGAGCAAACTAAGTGTGATATAAAGAGTGCAAAGAATGAGATTATAGTCTAAACAGAGTTGGGGGATTTTGTTTTTAAATCAGCAGCTTCAGTGAATTGAGCTGTGATGTAACTAACCTGTGGCAGAGCGAGGAGGGCTCTGCCTTACGCGGGGGATCAACAGTGAAGCACAAAATTAATTCAGGGATATTTATTCAAAGTTTACTCTGGCGAGAAAATGAGGAGTGCAGGGAGTGTTTCAGCAGTGGTAGGAAAGGCTTTATCCAAAGCACGATAACAATACTTGTGAATAATTATTTCTGTGATTTCACTTCATAAAAAGGTAATGAAACTACCTCATGGAAAAAACCAAAACCAGGCCGGATTTGAGGACCAACCCCATTAAACCACTCGATGTCATTACAGACCCGTGTCTGTTCCTCCAAGACACAACATTTCAACAACACAAAATTTCAAGTCCAGAGTCACATAAGCAAAACCCTTCAGTGCATTGCCAGATCTGCAAAACAAATCTTCCGAGCAGTGTTTTTATTCTACCAGATAATCATTAATCTGTTCAATCGCTCAAGCAAAAACATCAACTTTGCATCCTGGGGATGTGCCTTAGACAAGTAAATACTGACAGATTGCTAAAAATAGGCCCAACTTCCACATAAAAGGTTATTTATTCGAACTAATAGACACAGTACAAGGGTAAGTATCACTTAACATCTACAGCTCCAATGGCCAGAACATTAATGGCACTTCTGCAAGCTCAGACTGACCAAGCAGTTGAGAAGCCTTCCCTAAAAAAGCAGCAGACACTTGCAGAGCAGTTCTCAGTCCTTCAGTCACTCCTCCATGCCCAGTTCTCAGCAAAGTCACAGGACAGTTATTCAGAGGACAAAATTTAGTGACAAAGGAAAGAAGTTTGGGTTCAACCCTTCAAGTCTGACTATACAAAACTCTGCAAAGTATTGTGGGATGGAAGGGTAAGTGAGAAAATCAGCTTCAAGATCAACAGGCAGGACAATCCTAAAAGACAGAGAGTTTTCATTCAAGAACCTACCAGAAGGTTGATGCCTGAGCAGATTTAAGATAATTCTGTGCTTTAAAACAAGACCTGAAGGAAGTGTATCCCAGCTACAATATCCAAGCTTACAGATGAGCTTCAAAGTATGAAATCTGCTGGGCATACCCTGCAAAAGATGAAAAATTCTTTGCATAGTCCAAAAAAAGTGTTAATAGGTCAGCACTGAAATTAAAGACAATTTAATAAAGGCCATTTAATGGGTTCCAGAACACTGTGCTTCCCATTTTTGCAGAACATCATCCTCAAAGCTCAGGACCTCTTCCACACTTCCTTCAATCTTTTTTTCACTCTCTGTTCTCTCAGGTTTGTGTTGCAGAATACTCAAAAGCTTGCAGTCAAAGCACATGGGCATGTGCTACTGGGATGAATGGAAACAATGGACATATTTTCTCCAAGTCCAGAACAACTAAAACTACTGAATTTTCCATGACAATTCCACATGTGCAAATGCCTTTTCTTCTCCTGTGACAGACACGTAAAACACACCATAAATTCCCAAGGACTTTCATCTCACACAGTTGCACCCTCTCTACTCACAGGGTTATTGATGTAAAATTTGCTTTTCTATCCCTGCTAAAAATACAGGTAAAAAGTTACATCTCTAAGGCCATGTTTTACTCCCAACAGTAAACAACATTCTCTCCATTAATAATTAATATACATCAAGCCATAAATACAAAAATGGGAGAATTAGGAAAGAAAATATTAAGAAAAGCCCAAACATCTGAATTTGACCCTTTTCACACTCTGAAATTTCCATTAGAGTACAATATAATCTGATTTCTGAACATCCAAAGGATTTCCTCACAATGCTCTGCAGTGTCTGACATATTCTACATGACAAGGAAGCACAGTAAACTTTAATTTAGCCAATTACAGACATGACAGAAGTCAAGGAGCTTTACAGCTGTCAGTTCAAGATGTCACATTTACTCTATACTGAGAAGACTCTTCCATCTCCATCAAAAGAGCCAAAACACTAAACTATTATTTTATGCTTCATATTTTAATAGGAAAAGAATTCCTATTAACAGACTACCAAGTCCTTAAAGTACTTAAGTAATAGCTTTTGGAACATTAAACATTAAGTATTAAAGAGTCATTTAAACCTCTTTTTGTTGCCATTCCAAAGGTGAATACTGGTTGTATACTTAAATATGTAATTTGTAACCAAAGTGCTGCCAAATCTCAGGATCACATTGTTCCCTCTCATCTTCAAGTAACAGTTTCTCTCCCTCTCCTGCGAGGTAACTACAAATACAAACAGAATTTGTGCTCTACCAAAACGGGGTCGATCAAATTCAGCTGACAAGAGATTCTTCTCCAGGAAATTCTATTTTAATCCCTCCTGTAGTTTATGATCTTGAAGAACAGTGGCTAATACATGATATCAGACCCAGACTGTCCACCACACACAGCTCTGCTGCACTAGATGGGGGAACATCACAGGAAAAGTAAGATCACACTGACATTTCAGGGAGTTTCTAATCACCCACGTGCCTCACCCAAAAAAAGAGGGGTGCTGAGCACATCCATTTCCAACCAGAGCACATATTTCCATCAGTTAACACACTGGGATACACGGAATTCCTGGGGGAGGAAATCTCCTCTGGCTTTCATGGAGGAACAGCTCTCAGTGCCCGCCAAGGATCCTGCCCAGCTCCTGCCAAGGAGGGTCACAGTAACACCAAACCAGCCAAAGGAGGTAGGAGGAAGTTCTCCATTCAGAAATGGAAATCAGGGATGTGGACATTTCCTTGACTAAAAATACCACTGAGCGATGACTTAAACCCAAGGAGGGTACAAACCTCACAAGGCTTTCTGCTTTTAAAAGTATATCATAGAAACACAGACAGTTTATTTCCTAAAGACACTTAGAACATATTTTGGTTTTCCAAAGAACACCAGATTCCTGGTTGTCCCAATATGGCAAATAGCACCCATTTAATGTGCACCACAAGAAAAATTCACGAGCCAAAGAAAACAAATCTCCAGAACTGACTGTCCAAAGCAAACCCTACAAAGCCTAAACGGGAAAAAATCACAGGTAAGGACTCTCATTCCCAAGGGGAGACATCTTTCTTCTGAGGTAACTCCAGTTCCCAATCCCAGATATCCACCTTACTCCTTTTGAAGGGCCCTATCCTTGCCACAGGTGATTCAACTGGTTATGAAACATCAACTGGAACATTCAAACTTCACCCTCAAACCTGTACAGTGAAACAGAAACCAACCCAGGCACCCTCCAGTGTCCCTGTTTGCAGCAGAGGCTCAAGAGATGCTACACAAACCACAGTGATAAAAACTGCAGCAACCTTCCCCAGCATCTCATCCTCACTCACCAGTCAGTGTCCTACAACCAACTGAGGTTCCCTCCAATTCACCTTTTTTCTCCTGTTTCATCTGTGATTTGGAAATAACCATATCTCACACTGCAGATACATCACACACTGGGCATAAAATATTCTCTCTAAACAACAAGTTTGCTTCTCCTTTTTGGACTGAAAGCACAGGCACATCAGAAACAGCTTCTGCACATGAATTATTCCTCTACTGTTGATCCATCTGCAGGTAAAATTCCTTTGGACATCACCTAACATGCAAGAAATTATGTGGTCATTTCAAGTTTCCAGCCTCTTCTTGTAGTTCATTGATTATCAAAAGCATCTCTGCAGTGGCAGCTTTTAAAAGCAGCTTTGGTTTGGAAAAGGAAATACAACTTGGCTAATCCATACTGACTAAATCCACAGCTCCACAAACTGTGATGTACTGGAGGAGAAAACATCCTATAAAAAAAGGGTCAGGACAAACCAACTATCAGCCTCATAATTCTCCTCAGTTGACTGACTGGGTTCAGATAAAATCAAGTCTAGATTTTAACTAAAAATACAATAAGGTTAAAATAACATTTTTTTAACTGCATCTAAGAGCAGCAGTGCCTTGGTCCATCCTGATATTCCACAGGAAATGCACCAGGGCCTTCTGGAAACAGTTTATTGTTACCACATTTAGGATTGGGATGTTCTACTTCCCAGGGAATGCAACAATATATAAAAATGTAACTCCAGCTGGGACTCCCACAGCGGCCTCCAGGTCAGAAAAAGGTGTAGGATGGAAGAGATCTCGACCTAGGAATGGTATAAGGAATCCTTTAGACCTGGAGTGAAAAAACCCAACCCAGAACTTCAAGGTTTTAGACACGTTTACATGTGAAACATCAGCACCTACACAAATAATGTCCTTAATGGAACAGGTAACTGCCCACATTTATCAGGACAGGTCTTGGGAAGAGCATTCCAAGGAAGCCAAACTATGGAGTCACACTGATTATCCCCACCTTCCAGACAGCCCTCCTCTGTCAATCCAGTGTGTCAGACAGCACAAAAACAGAGCAAAAGCTGGAAAACGTGAACCTGAGACGAAACTCTACAGTGCACATACAATTTTTTTGATTTGAACTAATTCACCTTCTTTTTTTCTTTGCCCAAAATGCCATTGATGAGGTGAAGAGTGCAGCTGAGCTGTAACAATACACCTGTCTGGTTCGCTGAGCAGCACTTGAACTTGTCATGAACTTACACGTGCTTAACTCTCTCCCATTGACAAACAGGACAGGAATCTGATTGATATTCACATTTGTTAGACATGTTCCTTGAAACCTGCATGTATTTTAATCCTTTCAGGGGAGCGTTTGCTTTTCAAACAGCCCCAGGTTCTGCCCAGGAAGCCCAGCTGAGGTTTTACATGGAGCAGGGAATGCTGTGGCTGTTTCCAGCTCTGGATGGAACAAGAGTCCTCTGACATCACGAGGATGTAAAAGAGAATTACCCAAATGCTCCTTCCCTGCAGCACAGCACAAGGCACAGGGGGAGGCATTAAATAAATATCATATTAGTTTAAGCATATTTTATACTTAACCTCATCCTTGTTCATTTTTAGGTGTTCTTTCCCTCCCATCACTGTGACTGTATTTTCATTTTCAGTTTTACCCATAAGCAGTCACTCAACACGCACAGAATTTTCAAGTCCTGGTCAACAGTTTCTCCAGGTAATCTGTCTGTATAAAAAACTCATTTCTAAGTTTTCTACTGCTGAAAGTTATGAACAATGGGATTTTTCAGAGGTGGCTGATGCATCTTTGTGCCAACACACTATCTTAATTTTGCAACAACCTTTGCAATCACAAGCAGGTGAAGTCACTGACATCAAAACCACAGAGACCAACATCTTCCTAGAGCATGAAGAAAAAAACTGCCAATCAAATCAGGCTGGGAGTGGCAACATTACAGAGTGGATTAGCTCTGGAGCTGTGCAAGGACACAGGGATCTCTCTTAGGATACTGGGAAGAAACATAGCCCAAGGTAAGACTGAGCCCTCCCTCTGTGAGCTGAGCCCCAGCAGGCCCAGGCTGTGATTTAACAGATGGTGGGTGAGCACTGACCCAGCACAGGAGGGAAAGGGAACCTCACCAAACATCACTGCTAGATGGAGAATGGTTGAAGGAGAGAGAAAACGAAATGGAAGATACATTCAGCACACCCCTGGCTATTTGCATAATTTAGAAATAGCACAAAGTAAATATTTACAGCACAGCTCACAACTTTTATCTGGGCCAGTTACAGTCGAGGGGGTCCAGTGAACAACCTGACAGCCAAAACACTGATTCAGATTTGACTAAAACACATAAATGACTTGAAGAGTTCAGGAGTGGCATCCAGGAAACGTTTGTTTGCATTATGAAACCACTGTCTGGTTACAAGTCTGTTCTCAAGATCGTTCTGTGTTGCCCTGCACCTGCAGGAGGAACAGAGCCCTTCCAGCTCCAACAAGTGTCAAAATCCTAAATGGAAGTAGCTACACACACTGGAACTCCAAAGAGTATTTTCGATCCTGCAAGAAATCCTTCATTCAAATCATTTTGTAGGCAATTACAAAGGAAGAGGAATAAAGGCATTTCACCAAAACTTTGGCTGAGAGCCTTGAATGAGTAAATTAAATGCCAGTATTAAGATCGTAATACAGAAAAAAATAGACAACATTGTTCAGAAGATGATTTTCAGTTGCTTTCATGCATTTAACAGCAGCAGAAGCAGAGGCAGCTTTCCCTCCCTGTGAGCATCCCTCATTCATTCTGTAACTGAGAAATGAAATAACTCTAAAGATGAAGTTAGAGAGGCACAAGAACTGGGGAAGGGACTCAAGGGGGGAAACTGAGAGGAGCTTTAGGGTCTGTCCCTACTTTCACCACAGTTTTTGAGAGCGTTTTGCAGATCCTTTTCGATCACAATGAAAAACGTTCCTCTGCACAGAAGAAGCAACTAAAACGAGTGGTTGTTGGAGACAAACTGTATTTAAAATAAAACAGCAGCAGCACAATGTAGAAAAGTGAATATACTCTGACTCTGTGTTCATAATTTCAGTCTCAGCAGTTACTTTAATTGATTCATGCAATGATTAACAAGCTAGAGAGAAGTAACACTTTTGGAAGCAAACACTCATAACATCCTCTCCACATGGTAAAAAATGCACATGGTAATGCTTAGAAAGAAGATTCCAAAATACTGCTCTTTGCCATGTTTCAGCAATACATTTTAGTGACCACTATCAAAGAGCACATTTCAAATAGGCAAATTACACTGCACATAAATCACAACATAACTTTTTTTTCCTCAGCAGGCTATATCCTATATCACAAAGAAAAGCCACATCAAGAAAAAGATTAACCCTGCTTTGGCAAAAAGGGTCCCTGCTCTTGGCTTGTTTCCCCTGAACTCCTGAATTCTTGGGATAAGCACGAAGGTCTTTCATCCCCCAACACCAGACACCAGATTTCAGCTAACTAGAGATTCACTCGGAATATCAGAGACTTCCTTTCCAAATGTCAAGGTTGTTTAGTTAATCAGGAATAACAACACCCTGCAGGATAAAATTCCAGTGCAAAACTGCAACAGATCTGCACAGTCCTCGTGTGCAGTGACATAACTGTGTCCACTTATCCAGGCACTTACACTGTGCCCGTGGCCATCCCACTTATCACAACAGTAATGGGGTTTTTTTACAACAGCAGTAATTTTTTCCCTCTCAAATCATACTGTGTATGATAAAAATCCCCATCTGAGCTCTAACAGTTCATAATCATAATGCCATACCTAAAATTAATGCCTAAATAACAACAATGCCGCCACAAAAACAAGTCTTCAGGGCTAGACATCCCCGCTGTAATAAGCTGTGTTAGGTTACACCAATATTTAGAGCCAGGAAAAGGTAACACACTTGTTAAGACCGTATCTGTGAAACATGAAGAAGCAGATTGTTCAGACTATCTGCTCGCTCACTTGTGCCCAACACTGACAGCTCATCCATCCATTTAGAACCTGGTCCAACTGCAACCAACTTGATACCCATAGCTTTGCTAAGTACAGGAAAAAAATCAGCAAGTTCTTTACCATCAAGTCAGAACAATTCTAGCAAAAAGCCACTTCCATTGTGCCCCGCAGCAGCCCGGAGATGACAGAAGCCGGGGATGTTTACAGGTCCCATATGAATAATTCAGCGTCAGCATCAGCAACAACTCCCCAGCCCTGACAGCGGCCGCGATGCTCCCCGGACACGGAGCAGCGGCCGCAGCGCATCCTCGGAACCCCCGCGCTCCGCGGGGCCGCTTCGGAAGAACTGACCCTTTTTTTTTTTGAATTTTTTTTTTCTTTTTTCTTTTTTTTTTTTTTTTGAAACTCGCACTTCTCCTCCCCGCACGGCGCAAGGATGCGCACCCAGCAGCAGCACCGACGCTCCGGGATTTCTCCAAGAATTCCCGCTGCGGGGCCGCCCCTCCGTGTCCCCCCCGTCCCCTCCGGGGCCTCCCCGCGCTCCCACCGCCTCAATGCGGGGAACCCCCGCGGGCACCGCGCCGCTGACCCGCCCCCCCCTCACACCCCCTGCCGCTCCCACACGGCCCCCACCCGGCCCCAGCGCGCTCCCCCCGGGGACCACAGCGCTGCCCGTGAGGAGAACGGGATGGCCGGGCCCCCGCCTCTTCCCCCTCCTCCTCCTCCTCCTCCTCCTCCTGCTGCTCGCAGCGGAGGCGCCCCGTCCGCTGCCCCCCGCGCCGCCCCGCGGGGCCCCCTGCGCTTACCGAGGCGCGGCGCAGGGCGGCCCAGGCGGCGGGTGCCCGCCCAGGCGGCGGGCTGGGCGGGCGCGGCGATCTCACCTCACCCTCAGCGCCGCCGCCGCCGCCGCCATCTTGCCTCCCCTCCCCCGGCCCCGCGCGCTCCGCCCCCTCCCGCCGGGTCCTGGCAGGTACCAAACAAACCGCGGCTCCGCCGCCCGGCGCCTTTCACCGGACGCGGCGGGTCCCCCCGTTCCTCCCGCCGCGCCGGTGTGCGGCGGTGCGCGGGGAGCGACAGGCTGAGGAAAGTCGCGGCGGAGCGCGGTGGTGAGAGGAAGGGGTGCTACGCCCCTTCCAGGACCGCGGGCCGGTGCGGCGGGGCGGGGCGGCCCCCCCGCTCTGAGGGGCTGGGGGGGGGGCGCGGCCGCCATGAGGCGAGCGGGGCCCGGCCCGTGAGGGGCTGCACGGACCGGCCGCGGGGCGGGAGCGGCGGAGCCCCGTTGTGCCCCGATATAAATCGATAATAACCCACGACGGGCCCCGTGCACACGAATGCGCCCTCAGGAGCCCGTCCCGGGCCCGGAGCATCGCCCGGTCCCGCCACAGCCTCCCGCGCTGTCCCTGAGGTCGCGCCCCTGCTCTGGCGACGAATGACTTCCGAAGTACGTGAGAGAGGTTTAAATCTCATTAAATGTCCGTTTATTCCTACCCCAGAATGAAGAGTGTGTAACTCGTTCCCTGCATCCTCAGTAAAGAGTTTCTGCACTGTGTCGTACCTGCAAATGTGTATCTCAGGATGTGCTAAAATCGCAAATAAATCTCTGATCAGGTTTACCGTTGGAAAAAACATACCATTAGGCAAGATTAAATTATCACGTTGTCACAATTTCCGTTAAACATGAGAAGCAGGATGGGTGCCCACGCAATTATTTATTGAGACTCACAAAGCAGGGGCTCAGCCTGTGGCAAAGGGGATCCCTCAGGAAACACGTGTTGCACTAAGGATTGTGTTATCACAGCGGTTAAAAGTGCCACGTTAAGGTGACACGGCCCGTTCCAGGCTGATGTTTGCAGTCTCCAATCCCAGCACAAGGCAGTGACTCCCTCTGTTCACTTGGATGTTAAAGGTGTCCAAATAAGGGTCAGTGAAGACCAGTCAGACACACACCTGGTGAGGGCTGAGCTGCTCCTCACACACTGAACTCTTGAGTTATTTTCACCATTTATGCTTTTAACACCCCCCCAGCTCCCACACCCCACCGGACACTTGTCTTCCATGTTGCCTGTTTGCCTGGAAAAAGCAAAGTTTCCAATTGCATCCGATTGCCCTTTTCATGTTTATTTTAACACTTCCTGTCTCGTTCTGCTCTGCAGCCTTCTCCAGTGCTCGCCTTCACTTCTAAGCCGTATCCGAACGTTTTCCCGTCGGGATAGCCTACAGACCTGCAGACAGCACGACGAGCCTGAAGATAAAACTCCTCCTGCCCTGCTTTTGAGCTTCCCCTTAACCCACGGCTCCTCCACAGCAGCGATAAAAGGTACTACAGCTGAAAAGCCCAACTTTAGTCACCGTTAGTCACCCTGGACGGACCAGCAAGGTCAGGGCAGTGACCCCCTTTCCCCGCCGACCTCCCCACGGGAACAGCCCCCGTTCACCGCCCCGCCTGGGACCGGGCCAGGGCCGGTCCTGCTCCTGCCCGGCCGCCCCGGAGCGGCAGTGCCGGGGTCCGTTTGCTGGGAAGCCCAGGAAAGCCCAGCCGAGGCCCGTTTCCCGGGAAGGGAAAACGCAGGAGCGGCACAGCCGGCACCCGTTTCGCCGGGAGCGGGTGGAACCGGGCCCGTTTTTCGGACAGCCCTGGAGCAGCAAAGCCGTGAGCGGCACAAACCCCGCTCGGTTTCCGCGGCCGAGCGGCCCCGCCCCGGGGCGGTACCGGAGGGGAGGGCGAGGGGAGGGGACGGAACCTTTCGTGCGCCGGAACCTCTTTGCCGTGGCCGCCGTTCCCCGCCGGCGCGCTGTGCCCGCGGGGCGGTCGCCATGGCAGCGGTGCCGCTGCTGGCGGTGCTGGCGGTGCCGCTCCCGCTCCTGCTCCTCCTCCTCCTCCTCCTCCTCCTCGTCGGGGCCGCGCACCGCCTGCGCCGGGCGCGCTCCCGGCCGGGGGGGCCCCGCGCGCCCCCGTGGTGGGGCGGGCGCGCCCTCGTGTTGACGGCGCACCCCGATGACGAGGCGCTGTTCTTCGCCCCCGCCCTGCTCGGCCTGCGCAGGGCCGGGGCCGCCCCCGCCGTGCTCTGCTGCTCCGCAGGTGAGCGGGGACACCTCCACCCCCAACCCCGGGATGCCCCCCCTCTCCACACACACACACCGGCTGTGGGGAAACTGAGGCGCGGAGCGGCCAAGGCCGCCCTCCCTCCCCCCGCCCCTTTCCTTCCCAAGAGCATGTGGTGACAGGACAAGGGGGCAATGGATTCAAATCGAATGACGATAGGTTTAGAGCAGATGTTAGGAAAAAATTCTTCCCTGTGAGGGTGGGGCGGCACTGGGATAGGCTGCCTCGGGAAGTTGTGGCTGCCTCATCCCTGAAAGTGTCCAAGGCCAGGTTGGATGGGGCTTGGAGCAACCTGGGCTAGTGGAAGGTGTCCCTGCCCATGGCAGGGAGTGGAACTGGGTGATCTTCAAGGTCCCTTCCAACCCAAACCATTCTATGATTCTCCATCCATTCCTCTTTCGTCCTTCCTTCCTCCATCCACGATCATTACTCAAGGACAAGAGGGCACAGTCTTAATCTGTGCCAGGGAAGATTTAGATTGGCCATTAGAAAGAATTTCTTCACAGTAAGAGTAATTAGATATTAGAATGGGATGCCCAGGGAGCTGGTGGAGTCACCATCCCTGGAGGTGTTTAAGGAGGGACAGGACGTGGCACTGAGTGCTCTGGGCTGGGGGACAAGGTGGTGATTGGCCAAAGGTTGGGCTTGATCTTGGAGGTCCATTCCAAGCTGATTGATTCTGTGGTTCTGTGAATGGCCTGAAGCTGTGCCAGGAGAGGTTTAGTTTGAATATTAGGAAAGGGTTCTTCCCTCAGAGGGTGGTCAGGCACTGTGACTTTCTGCAGGGTAACCATGGCAGGAGGTTGGAACGAGATGATCTTAGAGCTCCCTTCCATCCCAAACCATTCCATGATTCCATGACTAGTTTCAGCAGTAGCAAAATCCCCCTCAATATCTACACAGAGGTTTCACAGTCCATCCCCTGTGGCAGAGCTGAGACACTTTCAAACCACGTGGAAGTATCAGTGGGCTGTAAAAGTTGCTGTCTGGCACAGCCTTTTGGCATCTCCTTGCAATTCTGTCATCTTGCAGAGGACCTACTTGGATGATCCAGGTTTAATATCATGATATGTTCCCTGTAACTCACCTAAAAATAGCCTTTGCATACCAATCCCACCATGGAACAATGGGCCGGAAGGGGATGGGGCCGTGTTGTCCCTCAGGTGACCTGGAGGCGGCACCGACTGTGCTGCAGAGGAACCTTTGTTCCCCAGAACGCCCGGGAGGTGCCTCAGCCTGTGGGGTCTCTGTCTGAGCTGCACCAGCTTCCCTTCAAATCGCTTTTTCCTGAGTCATTGGTGTAATTTAAGCTTGTTTGTTTATATTTTTCCTGTCTGCCAGGAACGTGGAAATCGCAGTGTCCCTTTGTAGCAGCCTCTTACATATTTTAAGACTGTTATCTGCCTTTTCTGCCTTATCTTCTCCAGACTAAACAACCTGGTTTCTTGCAATCTTTCCTCATAGATCATGTTTTCTAAACCTCTGATCGTTCTCCTTTGGACTCTTCCAGTTGGTTCACATCTTTTTTTTGAGGGGCAGTGATCAAAAACTGGAAGCAGCACTCCTGCTGAGGCCTTGCTGGGGCTGAACAGAGTGGAAAGATTTTTACAGGCTGCACTGTCTGCCCAGGACAAGAATTTTTCACAGCACGTGACACTTCTGTGCTCTTCTTGTGACCTACTAAAGCTCCAGATTTTTTTTCTGCAGAACTGACACCCAATCAGTTATTTCATTGTTTAGGGTTTTGTGCACAAGGCACAATCCCGTTTGCACTGATCTTTGAGGCCTCATTGCTGTACCAGAATTCGTGAGTGAAAACATTTTTTGTGTTTGTTCCGAGGAGTGTCTTGGGCTACAAACACATCTCACACTGAAAACACCCCCCTGTGCCTTTGGAAGCTCCAGCTACTTCACTTCCAACTCCTCTGTTGTTTCCAAAGCTTTCTGTCGTGGCAGACCATGGAGGTGAGAAGACAGGGGTTGAGCTGTTGTGGAATCCAATGCTGATCACTCTGCACGTCCCATTCCAGGTTTAGTGCAGAGCTTTCCGTTGTTTCTGCTGAGGGACAAAGGTCTGTGGATCCCCTTTGGCTTTTCCACAGCTATGGGAAGATTACTGAAGGGCAGCTCTGCCATTTCAGTTTTGGGGTCTCATACACTGCTGCTGGCAGAGAACTCCCCAAAGAAGTGTCGTGTTCCTGGGTGTTTCGTTGAATTTTCACTTTTCTTTACTCCTGATTCGGTGACACGAAGCTTGAATTGTGTTTGACGTTGCCTTCCATCGACTCTCTCGTGTGTCTTTGTAAGGGAATGAGCAGCCCATGTAGGAGAGCACCTTCATGAGCTAATAGATAATTCTTTTAAAAGCCTCTTATTAGTCTTTTGGGTGATTCAGATGGTTCATCCTCTCATTGTTTGTGTGATTGATGATGACAAGTGAGTTGATCAAAGACTCTGCAAGTTGTAACACCGAGACAAAATCGTTACTTAAAAACCATTGTACTTGGAGTTTTCAGATATCAATCAAAATGACTTAGAAATGAATTAGAATTACAGCACTATGAAAAAAAATCAGTCTTTACACACTGAATAACCTTAGATTAAATTAATAAGTCAGTATAAATGTGCTTTGCTCTCTGTAGTAGCTGACTCTCTATTGTGAGTGCTCCATGGATGAGGTCCAGCAGCATCATCTCTTCAGCTGGTTTTGCTCTCAATAGCTTCCCATCTTTCCTTTTTAACATTTATATATTCCTGATGTCCTGACACGTTCCTCAAGCTGTGGAACTGTTCCTCTGAGCTCAGTAGAAGTCAGGTATTTTGAGAGCACTGGTACTCTTTGGATAAAACGTCACCTGCAGTCAGTTATTCCACTGCATTGCAGCAAAAGCTGTACCTTAAAACACTCCTGTCGTTGATGGCCTGGTACAACAGCAGCCTGAAATAAATCCTGCTGTACTCATTCAAGCCTCCTGGTGAAGGTGCACTTCAATTCACTGTGGAAGCTGGAACTTGCAATCCCAGGTTGCCAGTGCTGAGCTCACGTGTTCCCCAGCAAACCCACAGACACTCAGTCAGTCTCCCAAAGCCATTCACTCACAGGCTGCAGGAAGAGGATTTTTTTTTTTTTCCCAGTTACTCTTTCCCTCTTTGAAGATTTTACAAAGCTTGCTAGTGATGGCTCAGATTGCAACCCTGCCCCAGAGAAATGCAAGATTTAGATGACTCACACCCACAACAATAAAAAGTTCTCGTGTAATTCAAGACAGCTGACGACAGACTTGAATCACACATTAATACTCAACTGCATTTTTTTTTTTCATTTTACTGCCTCAAAGCTAAAATTGGTTTGCAAGTACTGCCCTGCATAGAGCAGCATTCTGGAAGGGGCATCAGAGCTCTGGCATGGACTTTGCATGGCTGAGGCTAAGAAAAAATAAGGGAATGTCAGGGCAAGATGAGAAGAAAATAATTCAGTGAAGAAGGAGGCAATGTTTTAATATAATGAATCCCATTTCCCTGCTAGTAGTTGGTCTCTGTTACAACTTTTCCCAGCTGCCTTTTCTCAGTTGGGTTTCCCTGGGGTTTGTCCCTGCAACCTGTCTGTTCCTGAACTGAGGCCCCTTTATTTAATCTGTGACCGACATGTTTGATGCTCTGAGAAAGAAGAGAGGAATTCTTCCCAAGCAAACCTAAACTAAGAAGGTGCTGCTGTGTTTGCTGTTTTCAGGAAATTATTACAATCAAGGAGAGATCCGTAAGAAAGAGCTGGAGCAGAGCTGTTGTGTCCTGAGGATTCCTGTGTCCGATGTCACAGTCATTGATCACAGGTAACTGGTTTCCATTTCCAGCATAATTGCACTGCAGGTTTAAAGAGGGATGGAGTTCACTTTAACACTCAGGAAAGCTGACTCTGTCATTCTGAAAAGCCTTGAGGAACCTCAAGAAAGACCATATTGGATATTTCGTTAATTCTTCACATTAATTAATGCAAAAGACAATTCAAGTGTGTAATGGGGATCATAATTCCTAAGTTAAGCTCTGTTCATCCAGCATCTACAATAACAATAACCACACTTGGGGTCTGGCATGGTGTGTTTGGGCAGCATGGTCACATTTTGTTGTATAACAACTTGTTGCAGTGTTATACAGACAGTTACCAATGCTCTGAATTGCCTGTGGCAGGTTTGTCTGTAGGCTGTTCTTTGCAAGGTTAGTGTGGAATTCTGTTATATTTATAACCTGCCCAAGTCCTGGCTAAAGACAAAAGTGAGTTGCAGTACTAAGGACAGTCCACAATAAAGAGGACAGTAAGATTCTTCAGAATTAAACCATGCAAGATTTCTGTTTTTCTAAGGTGTGGTGGTGTTTCCTCGAGTTGTGTGTGGCTACAGAGGTTGGTGACAAAGCTGACACTTCTTTGTTCATGAACTCTCTTCTGGGAAGGTGATTTAACACTTTGAATCAGTGAAACCTGGAACTAGTGTTATAAAGTCCTCCTCAATTGCCTTGTCTATCTGTAGGAGCTGAACTAGATACTGATTGATAGTGGTTCTTTCACCTGTAAACAGCTATCACACAATCCATAAAGAATATTTCTGTTTATGAGGAAATAATAACAACATATTGATTTAAAGCCACTCCAACTAGAAGAGTCAGAGCTGAAAAAAAATCTGGCTCCAGGCAGGCCCTTTTCCCATGAACATATTTTCCCTTGAGCTAAGGCAACAGAAACCACAGTCCAGAATATGAATCTTTTTGAGTTCTTTGCTTTTTTTAGCTTTAGTTTTCTCTCCAAGTTTTCAGCTCACTTAGGAAAACAGCAAAGGAGTTGTTTTTCCTTTGGAATGAAAAGAGATGTTTCCGTTCATTTCACACGAACTGGTTTTGGATAACTGCAAGTTTTGTAGTACAAACACAGGACAATGCCCAAAACATTTTGGGGAGGAATAAGGAAAAAAGCTGCTAAGCATAAAGTCTGCTCAATGAACCATCTTTTGAAGTCAACAGAGCCCAGAAGCCGCTTGGCCTTTCCTGCTGTAACACGGCATGAGGTTGGTTGGTGTGTGAGGCAGGTTGTGACACTGCTCCATCACCCCCCTTACAAACACAGCCCAGAGAGCTGCTTTGAGCAGGTAAATCTTTGGTTTGCCCACCCTTGGTAGGGAGGTGAGGGCCATTTCAGAGAAATGTCTTGGATGGTGCCTCTTTCTCCCCTTCCTCACACACTTCTGTAAGTAATGACTGAAATGACAGATCCATCCCACTGCCCAGAGCTGGGCTAGAATGTGCATCATTGTCCTGAGAGACAGGTTTAGATCTGAGGTCTTTATCTCTGAGTTAGATTGCTTTGAGATAACAATCCTTTGTTGTGCAACTGGGGAGTGAACTGAAGTTCTTGATGAATTTTGCTCAGAGTTTACACATGAAGTTAAGTGTGTTTACAGTGCATTATTTACTGTGCTCTAACTCACCATGTGGATGCTCTTCATGAAAAACATCTGATCTGTGTACCAGGTGTTAGCAAACTGGTGGAGGATCAGGCTTAATTTCTAGATGACACTGAATTTTTAGAGTAGCTGATTTTTAGATGCAGTTTAAACACAACACTGGGACTCAGGGTTCTTGAAGCTTCCTCAAAGTTCCTGGATTCCTTAAGGTCAGTAACATTCCCATGTCTCTTAAGGCTTACATGATCTACAGCTGAT
>JAWWLV010000053.1:3724797-3738899 GCA_035041135.1 Platyrinchus mystaceus | reverse complement strand
CTTCCTCAAAGTTCCTGGATTCCTTAAGGTCAGTAACATTCCCATGTCTCTTAAGGCTTACATGATCTACAGCTGATACAAAAATATTTACCAGTATGTCATGATGTGAAACTTGCATTATTTACCACCAGATTTCAATGTAAATTCACATCTACAGAATTCAGCTCAGGAGGCTCTTCCTCCTTAGCATTTTGTCTGCTGGAAGGCACCGTTTTAAATCAGAGCCCTTTGGCTTTTTTTGTTGCCTTCTGAACTCTTGAGAAGATAATTTGCCATCGATGTAAAGAACTAGCACATTGCTTGAGGAGTGCTGCTGGCCTGCTGCCCATCTACCACTGCTTACACAAACACTGCATGCTTTACATTATCCCAGCTGCAGCTTTGTGTTTTGGTAAGGAAAGCCCAAAGGATTGCTGGGTCTGGATCTGCTCCAGCCATTGTAGTGTGGAGCTGAGTCATGCTGCTTCCTCTGTCTGTGCATGACCTACGAGTGAGTGAGTGGAATTTTCAAGATGTCAAAGGGGAAATAGATCTGCAAAGCCAGGTGATTGACTTGCTCTGCCATCTCACTTGGCCAGGCAGGTGTAAAATCAACATGACATTTTGAATGACATTTGTGAATGTGTGAAGAGAAAGCTTTGTCAGTCAGCCTGTGATGAAATCTCTGTTAAAGACCAAATCCTTATTAAGCAGTCCTTGCCTTAAACAATGACTCTCTCAAGCATGGCCAGGATTCCCAGGGCAGGACCAGCTCAGTCTCTATCACACAACTGCTCTGCACTGATCCTTCAGGAGGTGTGTTTGATGTTGTCACTGTGTTTGTTACCTCAGACAACTCAAATGTGCACAAATGTGGTCCCAAACTGTACCCACATTTCAGCCCTAAAGATCTGAACCTCCTAGAGAAAAGTTCTTTGCTGCAGGAGTGGGAGGGGCAGGAATGGCCGTGCAGTGCCCATGTCTGGGCATGCAGAGATGCTCCAGACCAGCTTAGATTAGAGCTCTGGACTCTTCCTACTTGTGGCTGGTACAGCTCAGGCTGCAGATTTGCAGAGGTGTCCCCTGAGCTGGCTTGTCATTGTCAGAGCTCCAACACTGCACCAACTGCACAGCTGCTTTTAGGGGAGAAAAGCTTTACAGTCCACTTTTGTTTTCATTGCCACACAAGGCTTAATACCAGAATTTGGGCTTGTATTGCTCAAAGTTAATTTCTGCACTGTCACAATTATTCCTGCTGCTGGATGAGGGAAGAGTAGCAAGACAGTGAGTTCTGAAACTCATGTAAGATAAAAGTCACTTCATTAATTATATAAATGGAAATGTAAACTCTGTGCTTTTGGTACATTTCTGTCACCTTATGTGCTTCAACAGTGGACTTTCTTGTGAGTTCAGCTCCCATAAACATTGGGCACATCTGTTACTGTCTGTAACATTGGCATAAACAGGAGATGTTTTCTAAGCTGCTTTCACTTTCTGAAGAGAAGCAGCAAAAAGGAAGCCCAAATTATTCTTTTTTTTTCTAATATGTGTTTTGGATTCATGGAAAGATAAATATCAGAGGTTTTACTGCAGCTTCTGAAGCTTTTGTGCACAGTTGTTCTGGACAGAAAATAAAACTGATTGTTTGCATCTTTAATATGACAGAAAATATTTGGCCCAAGTTTGCACTGCAAAGAAAATAATAGCTGAGATCTGTGTAAACTAGAAAATTTTCCATTCACAGTCTGAGGCTTATGGCAAATAATGTTACATCTCTTTCCAAGTTTCCATGGAAATTGCACTGCATTTGCTTTTTTATTATTATTATTTCACTGAAGTCCAAAAGGGCTCTGGTCAGACACTGCACAGGAGAGAGAACATCTGCCCTGCACAATCACAGACTATTTTTATGAGGCTGCAGAGAGGCTCAAAACCATTTTTTCCCCCTATAATAGTTCTGTGCTGTTGGACCCATTTTTTAACTTCTGTGAGATAAATGGGCTTTGTGGCACTTCCTCATGTTTAACTTCCTTCCATGAACTCCCTATGACAGAGAAGTGACTCTGTAAGGTCATGGGAAAAATATATCCCTAAGTAAATAGTGTGTGTGTCTGGTTGTGATGATCAGAAAGACATGAAAACACTCAGACCCTTCAGAGAATGAAATACATGACTGGAAATTTGAGCCTTTTTATTGGAATTTAGAAACACACAGAGAGTTGTGAAGTCCATCCTACTGATCCAGTTTGGGTTGGCTGTGCTTGGGTGGTTCACTGCTGGGTTACTGATGGGAGTGCAGGGTGCTGAGTGCACAGAGCTGCAATTAGGAGGAGAATTGAAGGCACCAGGAGAAGTGCAGAGATCAAATCTTGGCCTCAGTCAAATTTGGGTGATTTCAAACCACTTTCTGACTCACTCACCTGCAGACCTGTGTCAATTCACTGAATGGCATTCTTAAAAAATGTACTTACCTTACTTACTACATGTTTCTGATCAGAAGGGTGATGTTATTCCCCAATATTTCCTCTGTCCTGTTCTCTTATATCCTATTTGGGATCAGTATTTAAATAGTTTCGATTCTGGTGAAATAATTGTGGTAATGAGTTACACTTTGTCTTTGTAAGTTCCCCATGGTATTATAGTTTGACATTTTATTTTATTGCTAATTCTAAAGAGCTGATCTATGTGCTGATTAAAATTGCTGCCATGCTGTATTCTGGAAGAGCTGCACATTTCAGTAGTGACTGATGGGATTCTCCTAATCTTTCTTATCCCAGCAAGGCTATAAAGGTCTTTATTTTTTTTGCAGAATTTTCTTTAATTAAGAACAGCATCTGTGGGACCAGAAATCTGAGATGTAAATTGGCAACAAGCTCAGTGTGTGTTTCAGGGAAATCAACCTACATCTCTTGAATCAGCCAAACATACTCAAAATCATCCTGAATAGTAACAGGCTTTACCATGACAAGAAGGCACAGAACCTTGGTCAGTCAGGTGGGGATCTTGCTGTTTATGTAATCCCTATAGCCAAATTTCACTTCTGTTTTGTATAATCCTGGAAATTTGAATTGTTTTCTCTCTGAGAAATTTGGCCACCTATTTTTATTTACATTTCTAAATAGATAATTTGTTCAAAATGCTTTACCACATGGCAGCTCATGCTGACATTTTAGGACCTCAGAACACTTTATAAAAAGGATTATATCAAAGTCTGCCTTCAGGCTTCTGCTTTTATAAGTGTTGCTCTATGCAATAATTTAAGAGGAAATTCTTCTGGGGATTGAGCTGTCTCTGAGCCCTCCAGGAAAGCTGCTTTCTGAAACAAAGGCTTGTGTTGCAGTGAGTCAGGTTTGGCTATTTTGTCCCAAGTTGGGTATTTTCCTCAGTAAGGAAATCTGCCCTTTTGCTTCCCTGGGGCTTCCCTGGACCAGGTTCTCTCTCAGCTTTCCAGCATGATTAACTCCCTTGGCCTACACAAAGGGGGAAGGGTCTGTGCTGAAAGGGAAATCCATCCTCCCAGTGCCAAAGGGGCACGTCCCCCACAGTCCCTCTGTCGGGCAGTGTCTGAAAACATCCAGGGATTCTCCCTCAGATGTCAACAGAGACCTGTCAAACCCTGTCAGGGAAGTCACAGCAGGGTTTGATTGAGAGGAAGAGCCTGGCCAGAGAAACCAAAGGCTCAGAATAAATGTGGGGGGAAGTGAAGGAGTGCAGCTGAAGAACAAAATGTTTTATGGAAATCAAATCAAAATGCTGTGCATTGAGATTTATACTTTCAGTGCTCAAGATGAATTTAGCAGAATAAAAACTATAAAATCCTGATCTCAAAGCATGAAAGATGAGACCAGGGATCCCAGCCATCCCCTGAAGCTGAAGCAAGTTTGATTCAACTTAAAAACCATCAGCACTGGTAAGCTGATAGTCAGAAAAGAAATAAGGCTGTGCATAGAGCTGTGTTTCAGGAGTCTGGGAAAACTGACTGGGGCTGAAGAAATGGAAATGCAGGAGAACAGGGAAATCCATTACAAGTAATTTTTCTTTTGTTCTTTCTTAGTTCATACCTTCAGCACTGTCTTTTATTATTCTTTCCTTAATGGTTTTTAAAAGTCCTCCACGTACATTAACGACAGGCATCCAACGTCCCATCCTGGATTTTGTGGCCCAGCTTTGTTGTGTGCTGGGAACACAGAGAGATTTGCTGACTGGAGCCTTTCTGTCACCAGACCACTTGTGTCCAAGCAGAAGGAAGTGCCTTTGGATTTGCAGGTTTCCTATTAAAACATTTTGAGTGGACTTTCCTCATGGTGCTGGGAAGCTCTAGAAAGAGAAGCTGGAGCTGTTTTCCACAGTTATACCCAGGAGTCTCCTTTTAAACACGATAAGCTGTAACAGTCTGTGTATTTTGCTGGTTACACGTGGAACAATACAGTGTGTTTTGCCAACACTGACCCTGAGGAACTAATGGAGAATGACAGGCGTTTTCCCTCTGCTCCCAGAAGATTCCCTGCTTTGATAGCCCAGCAACATCCCTGTTAGTCCCTCATTTTAACCTGCAGCTGCAAACCCTTGCTGGTAATTGTAGGCAGACCGAGGTCTCTTATCAGAGAGGAGAAAATGCTTAACTCTTTCCCTGAAAGAATAACAATTATATCAAATAGTCCCAGTAAGTTAATCAAAGAGGAGGAACAAACAGAAAGAAATCTAACAGGGATTCAGCTTAAGCTTTTGAATCTCTGCATTCCTCCCAGCTTACTCAGGGAAAATATATTCCTGTTTCTACTGGGAATGCTCTTAAAAGCCTTCTCACAGTAACGGATTGGGCGTTAACGCCTTGTTCACAAGAACTGTGTGGTTTCTTTGTGTCTTCTCATAATCTTATTTTAATTGTAGCTACAGTGTTTAATTGAAGGACAAAATGTTGAGTGCCTCAGTTAAAATAAAGCTGTGGGATCTGAGGCTGTGACATGCTCTGGAAACATCATCCTGTTGCATCTGCAATGGACTTGCATTTTCTGCGTGTCAGGTAATTACTGTGCTGGAAAACAGTGAAAGGGATTTGCAGTTTGGTCAAACTCCTCTTTGGGATTCAATCTGAAGAAGTGCAGTTCCATCAGTTCCAGCAGGGGTTGGCCATTGACTTCAGCAGGACCAGGAATTGAAACAGTCAACAAGAGAAGACAAAGTCTTGTTTAGAAAAAAAATGTTAGTGTGGGGAAAGTTGGAAAAGCAACTGTACAATGGATGTTGTGTAAAATGTGTTTTCTCTTAATGACCTTCCAGTTCAGATTGGCTCTGTTTACATACAAATCAAAAGCTGGTTTGTCCAGCTGCCAGCACAGCAAAGCTCAGTCTGGGATCTGAGTATCCAGCTGTGTCTTTTGCTTCTGACATCCTCCCAGTAATAAAAGTTGTGTGGCTGGGATTTGGCTGGAATTGCAGATGATGTGTGAGCCAGAATTGAATTCAGCCTTCTCTTCCTCTGCAACACAATAGAAGTTAAAGCTTGTTTGTGTCAATAAAATAAGCATATACAACTCCTAACCCCTCAGGGATCAGATATGATGAATAAGATGCTCTTTTTCCATCATCACATTTCTAACCCTGACCAATGTTAGTAGTAAGTCTGTGGGAACTCAGACTTCTGTCTTTTCAAGAGCTGAAGCTTTTGTGGAGTTTACCTGTGAAGATGCAGCATCCAGAGAACAGACATAGTTACAACAACCTTTGCAGTGCTCTCTAATCCAGGTTCTTTGTTCTTCACTTTCAAACTCCCTGGAGGTTACAGTATATTAAGTGCTGTCTTTGCTCTGTAATCCCTAAATGACAAAGTGACAGAGACAGTAACTCCTTCTCAGGTGAATGGATGTTGCTGACATGCCTTTGAGTTGTCACTTCCCTGTTTCAGTCCTTTCTCGGCTGCTATTGTAGTAAACTCGGCTGCTTTGTGTGGCAGAGCCTCTCAGGCTTTGCTGGAGAGGTTTCAGGTTGGCAGCTTGTCAGGAATTTGAGAGCTGCACTACGAGAGACAGGAGCCTGTGGAGCTTCTGGTGATGGAGAAGATTCAGGCCCTGGGTGCTGTCTGGACGTTGGCAAAGCTGTCTCAGTTCATGCAGGAGCAATGATGATGAAACTGTATTTAGTGCAGAGTCTTCCTTACAGCAGTGAAAGCTGTGGCTGCAGGGCAGGGCTCTGTCAGCAATTTCACTTGCAGGCTGCACTTTGGCCACTGCACTGTAAAAAACCCACTTGTAAAGCTCTATAGCAGAGGCACAGCAGTTGTTATCTCCACTCTTCTGTTAATAAAACACTATTTGAGCCATCATTGAACACTGTCCCTGTGAGCCAGCACTCTGGAATCTGAGGCTCCCTAAATGCTCCTACCTGACTGCAGTGAGGGGCTGCTCTGCAGCAGCAGCATCCAGGGCTGCCTTTGGAAGGATCCTACAGCAAGAGAATTCCCATTTGTATTTTCTTGGCTGGGTTTGTTGTGACATGCCCTGTTATTTTGGCATTCTGGGTCCATTCTGAAGTTCCCCCAGGCATCCCATCACATGAAGCGTTGCATCACTGAGGAAGTGAAGCCATTAAAAGTGAATGCTTTCACCAAACACTTGGAGCAAATACAAACAGCTCTCATCTTCCAGAAATGGACTTGTGAGTTGACATTGCAAAATTTGGGGAGAACAATAGTCCTTTCTTGAGTGGTTTGATGCAGTTTTTCAGAAAGCTGAGCTGTGCTGTTATTTTTTTTGCCACATCATGAATGAAGGTTTTATGTTTTTTATATGTTACCAGGCAAAGGGTTTGGAGCACAGAGCTTCACACTTCAAAATCCTTTGGAAGGAAGAGAAATTGTAAGATTTTTGCTGAACTCTGCTAATGTCTCTGACCTTCTCTGTGTCTTACTTTAATCCTGTAATAAACCCTCCCTTTTTGCAGAGCTGTGGGGATGGACCTGTTGCTGTTTACGTACTGTTCTCACGTTGTGAGATGCTGTACGAGTGTTGAGGATCATTATGAGAGTTTTCCTTGCTAGTCAAAGGGTTAATTTCTTTCTCCAAAGAAGGAGATCTGATTTAGGTTTGGCACCAGGAGGAGGGGAGACAGAGGATTTTGTTCTGCAGGAAACTGGGTCAGCAGGTTTTTATTATCGTGCTCGACAGCCCAATGTGGTTTGCATTTAGGAATGAACTCGGTTGACATTGAGGATGGTCCATTTCCCCTTCCCAGAAAGCAGCCCCAGACAGTGCTCCATACATCCCAGCTTTCCCAAATCCAGTGCAAGAGGATGGATGTTCAGCCCTAGAAGTTCAGGCCCTTGTGAATTTGTTAGTTATGTTTTCAGAGTCACGAGTGCCTCGGGAACACAGAATGAGCTCCAGGATATTTTGGAGAGGAGAAACAATAGGGCTGGAATATTTTCAGTCACTGAAGTGCATTGGAATCACAGAGATCTCCATTGTTTTTGCACCCCATCGACTGATGATTGTTCTTACAGCCTGTGGCATTGTTTGGTTTCTGTTTGGATCTGGTCAGATTCTGATCTTGGCCCTGCCAATGTAAATTTGGAGTAATTCCCTTGCTTTCTGTGAAGCTGCTGCTGTGTGTGGCTGAGATCACTGTGTGGTCCTGCAGATAACCTTTAGCTGGGGAGTTTTCCATTATAACTTTTGGACCATCATGACTGATGAAAGACTTGAATAATCCAGAATCTTTTTCACATCTTCCAGCTGTCTTGGCCATATTCCCTGGTGTGTATCCTCTCCCTGGGCAACAGAGAATGGATGTCTCTGTCCTTTACCTCAGCGTGGCAGACATCATGCATGTTGCATAATTCAGGCTGCCATTTTTTATAGATTAGTTTGACTTTACTGAATGATGAAAATCCAAGCAGTTATAACTTTAAAAAAAAAAAAATCTGCATTGTTTTGATTGTAGGAATCAGATGAAGGTGGTGGAGCTTAAAATGACTTAAGGTGGAGCTTAAAAAGACGTTGCAAAAAGATTGCTCACGTCTAGGAAAATTTCTGACTAACAGGATTTAAGGCTGAGCCTCTATTTCCAGTTTTATGTTCTTGTTGTTTTGCAGACTTTAATGTGAGTTAATGGATTTTTGGCGTAATAAAACCATCTAATTCTGTCCCGTTCTAGTCTTTATTCAGTTCTGGCATCAAGAAACCCAGACATTTTTGCAAACCAAGTTTGGCTTTTAAGGCTGAAAAAGGAAAATACAGGCAATACTGAGAAGAACAGACAGCAGTAGGTTGCCAGCAATTCCTGGAAATAATGGAGTTTCACAACCATTGCCTGCAGATTGGACATTTAAGGAGGAAAAATATCCTTGTGGCTTGCGTGGACAGAATAATGAGAATGCAAAGTCTGTGGAGAAAGTTTATTATGGTAAAAATTCAAATGCCATCCTTGGGTTTAAACCAAAGAGCAGCATATCAAATGCCTCAGAATGATGACAGCATAGAAATAACACAGGTCAGAAAATTGCATATGGTCTCTCCTGGACTCGCCTTTAGTGTCGCATTGGGCTGTACATTTCAGTTGTCTGGTGGTTTTGAATCTCTGATTGAACAGTTTTGGGCTGCAAAAAACGTGCTCACAGAACCATCTTTTGAAATGTGAACACGTTAAATAAGCAGGGACGAGCAAAGGAGGTGTTTCTGTAATGCCCTCGTGCTCTTACCCTGTTGGCATCTGCGAGTGGGAGCCAAGAAAACGCCAGCGCGCGTCGGGAGAGGCAGCGACAGGACTCGTGGAAGGCAGACACGTCCACACAGCAAAGAGCAGAGCTGAGGCAGCACTTTGAAAATTGCCTTCTGCATAACCAAGCAGAGGGGCTGTGGGGAGAACCTCCACTGCATAATGAAACAGGGGCTGTGGGAGAATCTCCACACTTCCTTCAGCGGCGGCAAATTATCTCGTTCGAATTTGTAGCGACTCGGAAAACGCCGCTGCGTTGCTGGAAGCTTTGGGTTGTATTTCCCTGTCCCTAAATCGGACTAAGTTAAATTGAACTCTTCAGCTCAAGAAATGAGAGATGAAAAGACTCTCTCTCTCCTGTAGTGGCCCTCCAGAATGTATGTTATATCTCTTCAGGCTGTCAGCCGTGTGAAGCTTTCGGGATGTGACTCATAGAATAAATAAGTTTGGTCATTCCTGCTGTGAATGAAAAAAGGTAAAATCCTGCATTTTTATAAAGGCTTTTTCTTCCCCCAAAAGAGTTCAGGAAACATCACAAGTCATTAACATGTTGGAGCTGTCACTGAAAATACAGCAGCTTCAGGGCTGAACAGCGACTGTTAATTGCGCTCAGTAATGCCATGTGCATGAAACATGTCTGCTGCTGAATATTTGTGCTCTTCCAAATGAATGAACTCGAGTTTCTAGACTGAAGCTGAGGGTGGTAGTGCAGCAGAGCAGTGCCTGTGTGTCAGGGAGGGAACAGATGCTGGCAGGAGACTGGGGGATAAACAGATGCCGAGTAATGCTGTGTACGAAATAAGCCATTTGTGCCCATTTGGGAGCTCTGCAGCAGAAGGGATGCAGCCTGAAAATTGAAGTAGGTTGTGGTGTTCTCCCCTATGGCTGGGGTTAGAGGCCTGTCCAGTTATGCAGAGTGTCACTTTGTGGCACAAACATCAAGGATCTAAACTCAAATCATCTTTCAGAGAGCAATGGCTTCACATGGGTGCATTCCTTTTTTGTTTTTAAATGTAACCCTATCTTTACCAATTAAAGTAGCTATTTAATGGTTAGAATATGATCTCTGAGCTATGAGCACAAATCCTGTTTATCCCTTTTGTGGGATAAAATATATTTAGCCTTGCTGGATTTGTAGTTACTATTCCTTCCTAGTGTTTTACCCATAATTAACCCTCTCCTTTGATAGTTGTTTGCAGCTGGGAACAAGCTGACAAGAACGGTGCTCTTTGTTCTGCAGTCAGGAGGGAGCTGTGCCAGGTAGCTCTCCTGTATCCTGTGTGTATCCCAAACTCAGGGAACTGTCTCCTGGGGCAATCCCAGTGCCAGGAGAGAGGGAACAGCAGTTTTCTTAAACATGGCTACTCGTCTTTTCAGGGAATGGGAATCAGTTGGCAGATTAATCTCACTGACAACTGATTCCAGGCAAAAGGTGCTGGACTGGAAGCACTGGTGAATGGCAGACAAAGATCCCACCCAGTATTTCTCACAGTAACTGCACAGCAGTGTGTGCTGGTGCACTTTACTGTTCCTGCAAACTGATTGCTGGTATCTGCAAGAAGATTACTGCCCAGTGTAATACAACTTCTGGCCTCTTTTCGTGGGTGCCAATAAGAAGATTAATTAGAACAGGGCTAAAAATGTATTAGTATTTAAGGGAGATGTATTTTTACTGTCCTGCCTCATCTCTTATTCCATCCCAGTCCTTTATGTGTTGTGCTCAGAGGGACTCTCAGTAGAATCCTCATGCAGCTCCTGCTGTTTAGTGCCCTCTGTACCCACAAGGAGGTAAGGAAGGACTTTTTGTTTCCATCCTCATATATCCTTCTTCCAGGAGAACAGGTGTGTTCTGGCAAGAGCAATCTGGAGCCAGCTCAGGATGTTTGATGCACAACACTGCAATGCCCCTGCTGCAGTGGTTCACTGTGGGGCTGTCACACAACTCACTGGTTCCACAGCAGCTCTGACTGGAGTCATCTCCAGCCAGTCTTGGCAGCTGGACTTTCCCAGGGATCTGTATTAACCATAAGTGTCTTGGGAGGTTTCCCAGTTCCACCATTGTGCTTTTGGTGTTTACAGCTACAGTAACCAACGCTGACATTTATACCCAGCTGGTGCTCTGACTGCCAAGCTCGCTGCCTGTTTGCACATGGGGCCTTCTGATAAGGCAGGCATTTGACCTTTCTATTCTTAACCCATTAACATTTAGAAGAGCTGCTCTCCTCACTTGTGGGGCTGTGTTCCTCCCCCTCCCCCCAATATCCCTGTTCCTGCCAGATAAGATTACTCCTGGGTTATATATTGATCTAAAAGCAGAGTGCCAAATGCAGCCCACGCCGGTTCAAGGGCGAATACTGAACCCGTACGAGCGAGTCCACGTGCTCAGTTCTGTCCTGGGAAGGACCAGAGGCTCTTTTTGCCCCCTCAGCAGAACCTGAGGACAAGCACAAGTACAAGCTCAGTTCATTGTCCCACTTAAATGGCTGCAGGAGGTACCAGCCCAATTTGCTGATGCTGCACCTTTGTGCTCTTTCCTCTTCCCCATCTGCACGTGAACAGATGAAGGGGTTGAAGTGATTCCTACACGTATTCCTACACACTCATTTGCCTGGGGAAGTGTATTCAGTAACCTCAACATGCAAATGAGAGCCAAGAATCCTTTCTTTTAAGCCAGCCCAGCCCAAGGAATACTGCACTGTGTCACTTGGACAGATCTCTTCATCTGTTCACATGCATTTCCCAGTTTTTGGAAGTGGGAACCTCCTAGCAACCTGGTGAATTAATTACAGGTAGCAGAAACTGTTATGGGAAAGTGGCTGCAGCAACAAATGTTTAGAGGCACTTATAGTCAAATAAAAAGTCACTCATTCTTTGCTAAAACTCAGTCTCTGAGGTGTTCCCAGGGGTGTGAAGTGACACTGAGGAGCTCAGAGGGACTGACTTGGGTAACCAGTCAAACACCAGCTCGGGGTGCCAGAGCTGTCACACAGAGCCCTGTGAGCCAGGCAATAGCAGGCAGGAGGGAGGAGCTGTTATTGCCTCTTCATGTGTTGTTTGAGAGACTCTTGTTCTAGTTCAGTATCTTGGTATCGAATCCAGATATTGGCATTTGGAAAATACTTGGGAAACTGCCACCAGAGTGATGAAAGAAGTGGAAAACGGGCCTAAAAATAGATGTTAAAAATGCTTGAGCTGTTTGCTTTGTCCATGAGATGACTTGATGGTCATCCAGGAGGACCAGCATGGAGAAGAGATTTGGTGGATGAGGTCTGTTGAGATGTTATGTAGCATTTTGTATGAGAATAGTGACTGTAGTGGTCCTGCTGGCTTTAAAAATCTATGTATGACACTGAGAATAACTGCAATCAATCACAAGAATTAATTAGCTGGCAAGTCTGATTTTCCACTGTAAAACCAAAAGCCACTGAATCAAAATTTATTGCAATTATTAATACTTTATTATGTTAAATTAAATGATTTAAAATAAAGCATTGTGATTTAATGTGCCTTTATGACCATCTGTACCAAGAACTAAGCTTCAAGTAGTCTAATAAGATAAGTTACATGAAATTAAAGAGGCAGGCAGGGTGCTTTTTCCTGCCAGTGTTTAAAATGTTTAAAACCACACAACTGATGGAGGTCTCTGACTTAGCACTAGACTTTTTTAGAGTGAGAGACTCCTTTTTAGTTGTGTTATCTTACCTAATTCAGACACTCAGCAATTCAGACTTGAGAAGCTCATTCAAAACTGAAGGAGGAAATCTTTTTTCATCTTGTGGTCTGTGAATAAAAATAGATGTGAAAGCTGTTCTACTAATTTTTTAGATGCCTGAAGAGCATGTGTGATCCAAACCCAACTGCTTTATCTCCTTAACTGCAGTTAACACTGTCTTTGTTTACTGGATGTGTTAGTTTTTAATGCTGTGTTTTGATAAGCTTTTCCCTGTATTTCTAGGAATTCTAATATAATTTACACAGTTGTTAGGAAACAATTATAAAAGAGTGGAGTCATTATAAATGACTTGGAGCTCCAGCTTCCACCTCAACTGAAAATTGCACAAACCATGAATAAAAATGCATTTAGTGGGGAAAAATGCATCACTCCATGCTTGTTAATACAATAAAGTGGAAAATTGAATTCTATCCTTAGATATAGAGTTGTTTTAGAAAACACTAAATCACTTATTTAAAACAGGAGCAGCTGAATTGAAAGCACCAAGGCCCAGGGTTGGGAATGCTCCTGCCAGGGCTTGGAGTCCTGATTTACAGGGTTTTTATGCTTTATGCCTTTTTTTTTTTCTTTCCTTCTTCAAATGTTCCATGAAGTAAATTTTTTATCAGTGACTCAGAGCAAAAGAAACATTCAGATTTGTGTGATAAGATATCAGATGCCTGGGCAAGCCTTCAACTTAAAATGGTTTTCTGAGTTATCCAGCCTACTGTACATGCTGAGATGGGGGTGTGTGAGCCTTTAGTTATGATTAAAACACTGAAACCAGGAACATAGGAAGCAATAAAGTATCATGTAGGAGTAGGTTCATTATTTTTCTGACTTTGTTTAAAGAAAGCCCAGATGTGAGAGCACATATCTACTGAATCAGTTATTTTCTAAGCCACAGATGACCAGAAAATTAATTAAAAAGGAAAAAAAAAAGTGGTATTAGAAAAATAAACCTGCAGAACTTAATGTTTAAACAATGTTGCCCAGACTAGTTTGGCCTTAAAGTGATCTGCATTAACAGTAATTTATTTGGGAATGTTTAACCCTCAGGATTTAAATTCTCAGGAGACAGTGTTGTTCAGTGGTTGACAGGATTGCTCTGGTTTGCTTCTGCTGCAGAGTGTCAGGGAACAGATTTTTTGCCACTGACTGCAGCTGTGCCAGGATTTTCCATCCTCTCCATGTCCCATTATCCCCATACCAATGTGGACATCCTGTGTGTCACCCCTCAAAGGGAGGACAAAGTGGCTCCTGGGTCCACCCAGGACCCAGAAAGTTTAGGGAAGACCAAGAGATCATTCAGTGAAAAATTTGATGGAGTGACATGTTTTTATTAAAGAATTCTCTGCTTACTTCTTACTCAGCAGAGACGGTGAGAAATTCCAGAAAGGTTTGTCCTTCCTGGGACAAGAAGGGGGAACGTGCATATTGCTGTGCAGGGATAACTCCTGAGGGACCCCACGGTGTGTGGGAACATCCCTGTGCTGGGACAGAGAGCTGCCTCTCATGGGAGGGGTGAGAGTGTGGGATGGTGAGGGTGTGGGATGGGTGAGGGTGTGGGATGGGTGAGGGATGGGTGAATTGTGGGATGGGTGAGGGTGTGGGATGGGTGAAGTGTGGGATGGGTGAAGTGTGGGATGGTGAGGGTGTGGGATGGGTGAAGTGTGGGATGGTGCGGGTGTGGGATGGT
>JAWWLV010000053.1:3711678-3724697 GCA_035041135.1 Platyrinchus mystaceus | reverse complement strand
GGATAGGTGAGGGTGAGGGATAGGTGAGGGTGTGGGATGGTGAGATTGAGGGATAGGTGTGGGTGTGGGATGGTGAGGGTGTGTTGGATGAGGGTGAGGGATGGTGAGGGTGTTGGATGAGGGTGAGGGATAGGTGAGGGTGAGGGATAGGCGAGGGTGAGGGATAGGTGAGGGTGTGGGATGGTGAGGGTGTGTTGGATGAGGGTGTGGGATGGTGAGGGTGTGGGATGGGTTGAGGGTGGGATCCACTCGGTGCTGATGCAGCAGAACTTCTTTTCTCCCAAGAGCTAATTATGCCATTAGTGTGCAGATCTCTGCACTTCCCTTCTTGGTGAGCTTTATACACATTCTGTCTGGTCTTGTGTGTCTAAAGCAAAACCCAATCAGAAAATATTCATTTGGATGTTCTTCTGTTGGCAACAGGTGACCAGAGAAATAAAATACTGAAGAATACTTAGACTTGCAAAACGTCTCCAGGGTCAAGGTACTTTCTAACAGCTCAATAGAATCTCCTTAGTAATACCTAAATAAACTTTCCTGGCTGCCTGGCCTATTTACAGTCCTTGTCCTTACCCCTAATCCATTTCAGAAGATGTGTTTCCATTTTGATTCAGGGATTGCCCGGCAGGACTTTTGTCTTAGCACACAGGGACAGCTGTGTTGACAGTCCCTATGGCCTTGGGGCATTATAGCTCTGTAATCAGATGAGACCTGTACATGCTTCAGTGCCTTAGCAGTGAACTGAAACAACCTTTGTCTGTTTGGGAGGATAAAGGAAGTGACCATGTTTAGAGTTTGGCAGTCATTTTGTGAGATCCTCTAAAGGATGTATAAACTGCAGAGCCAAATGAAGGCCCAGGAGTCTGTTTTGCTGTAGCAGTTCATCAGGCAGCATGAAAAAAGGATGTCTGATGTTGGAGAAATACATGCAAGAAATGCAGAGGTTTTGAAGTTTACTTGTAAAAATATGCTGAGTAATTTTTATATAATGTCCAGCCCCTAGTTCCCTACCCAGTGTTATGGTTTTACAGCTGTGCATACCTGTTTTCTGAAATGTTTCTTTTCCTTCCTTTGGACTGTGTGGTAGAGGTGACTCTCTCTATTTGAGGAATCCTAGAAGCTACTGATAACAATAGGAGGTAAAAGTTTCACAGAAATGGGATTTTTAAACTGCTAGCACACCTTTTAAAATGCAGTTTGCATAGCAATAGCAATGACCAAATCCCTGTTGAATACTAGCCAAGAGTATCCATCAGTGTGTTTTATTCATGCAGTGTGACAGTGCACTTAACTCAAGTCTGTATTGATTCTATTTATTTCAATTCAGAAAACATCTCCACTGAGCATTCCATGTAATTATTATACAGACAAGGAGCAAGGATTTAGAACTGACAGCCAAGCATGTAAATACAAATCCATTTGCAAAACATTCTGTGGTGCTGCTTCTGCAGGGAGAACAGGTCAGACTAAAACAGGAGCAGATTCTGCTGTCAAGAATTTTGCTGAAATTGCCTTTCCTCCAGCTCTGTTATGATTACATCAGGGGACCATTTGTTTTAGTGTCTCACATGATTTCCACAGCTGCATTATTGTACAGAGAGAGGAAAAAGAGGGTTGAAACACACTCAATAGGTCAAACATGCACTTTACATTGTACCTTGTACCTAACAGGCTGTCAATAAGATCCTGGAGTATCGACACAGTGTAAATAGGAGTTTATAACCCGGCTGTGAGCCATAGGGAGTGCACAGGTAGTCACCAGGTACAGATCCATGATGCAGAGTACACAGCAAAGGGCTGGAGGTGACCTGGTTGTCACAGGTAGATGCACAGTCAGAATTGCTGGAATGCCTGGGCAGGGCAAAGGTTGTGAACGTGAGACAGGAGCTTGAGGAAGTCCATCCAGGGAGGGAACCCAGAGTAATTAGCTCTGCCACTTGTTGCAATTGTTTCCTTCTCCTCAGGATGATTAAGTCACACTGATCTGGTCAACCCGGGTCAACCACAATGTTACCAAGACAACTAAATAAACCAGTCCCTGCCCTTGAGGATTGCACAGCCCAGAGCACTGCTAGTGTTTGAATATGGCAGCATGGAGTGGCTCACAGATCCCTTCTCCAGCTTTGTCCTGGTGTTGGACAGGTGATGTGATGGGATACAACCTCAGTTCCTTGTGCAAACTCTTCAGGCAGCTGGAGTGTTGTTCAGGTCTCCTCAGCAGCAACAACCAAGATGGATGAGATACTCAAAACTGGACTGGATGGGACCACACAGAGATTCCAAACAGCACAGCCATAATCTCTCTTACATGCCACAAAAAGAGGGCACTAGTCAGGAGCACAGGTACTGGTTACTTCTTTAATCACTTCCAGGAGGATGTCAGGGCTGCAGGTAGGTGGGACTTGTGAAACAGTTGTGGACACACTTCACCATAACAGTGTCCCACTGAACCATCTGTCTGTAACAGTCCCAGTTCCTGCCTGCTAAGAATTTCCTTAATATATGCTGTTAGACTGGGAGGGCTGAGGGAAGGAGAGCCCTTGCTGTCATTAAAAAGGAGAGGAAAAAAAGTCTAATCAAATGAATCCCTGCAGTTCATTTCCTCTTACGAGGTCTGTGCTCTGTAATTACATTACCCAACAAGCCTTTCTTCTTCGAGTTCATGTGAAATCTTAATGGTTTTATTCCCCCTGGCCTTAGTTCAGTCAGTGGACACGAAATTACAAAGTTTTTCAGTTCCAGGGTAAACTTGAATTAGAAGTTGGTGGGTGTGGAACTTCAGATTAGAGCAAGCTAGTAAAAAGAATAAATTCCTTAAAGAGACATTTGCTGGGTTGGGACTGCATTTAACATAACCCCACTGCCAAAGAGGAATATTGTTTAAGAGAACCCAACCCACCAACAAAGAGTGCCAGCAATGCAGAATTCCCAACATGGAGCAACTATCCATAGAACAAGATACTCTGTTAGGAGGCGAGTAATGCTGGCAAATTGGTAAACACACAAAATACAAATAAAACACTGTAGCAGATACTCAATATCTCAAAGTAGTGGGGTGGATTTTACTGGTTTGCTCAGGGAGTTTTACTGCTGCTTTTGATAGAGATACTGAAGCCAATTTGGGGCACTTTTGGTAACTTGTTCTGTAGGAAACTGTCTGGATGATGCAACACCAACTTTTTAAAAAGGAGAAACCAGAAAGTGATGAAGCAAATAGGAAGTGAATGTTTTCATCTGTCACACGTTCACCTTCTCCCTGATGTGCACGAGCTTTTGCAAATGTGGGTGGTGTTTTCTGTCTCAGTTTTATTGGACGAGAGATCAGGAGGGAGGGAGATGAATGCTTTGCTGGATATCATTGAGCAGCTTTTGCCTCTTGCAGCTTCTTCCATCAGCTTTGGTTAAAATGAAAACAAATACTTTTTACTGCAGTGCAGGAAACTGAGACACCTTTTTTAGAAACCGAAATGGGATTGGGGGTGAATATTTTATCTGATACTTCTGTAGCAAGCGAGGCAGTAAATGAGAACGGTTTGATTACAGTTCCATGCCAAGTCATGCCCCCTCTTCCAACCAGTCACATATTAATCATCTCACTGTACCTGCAAACTCCTTGCACAGTAATTTCAGTACTTTCTCACGGCAGTGTTGCAGACTGTTTCTCTGCAATTGCTATTTGCATAGTATAATTCAATTCATTACATATCCCTTCTCCATTCACAGACATTCTACATTCTTTATATGTGACCGTAATCGTAGCAAATCTTGTTTGAGTTACGTGCCATTTTCTGTCCTTTAATAACTAATTCAGTTAACAAGTAACTGAATTTTGTTAAATGTAAAAGTGTTTGATCTGTTTTCAGATGAAGGATGAATGTTTTCCTGTCAGTCATTTTTTAAATCTTCTCAGCACTGAATAGTCTGGCAAACAGTGCTTGAAAGAAGCAAATTTTGTGCATATTTTGGGGGACAGAATGGCAGGGGATAAAAGGGGGCAATTTACAATTGAAGTTAGATGTATTCTTCATCAAATCCATTCTGCTTCATGTCACTGCATAGCATCAGCAAGATTTAAACCCTTCAGTTTAGAAGGGTCACATCTGTAATAAATTATGGTCTCCCTTATTTCAACAGTAGCATTGTTATAAATATTTTCTTCCTGTATTTCTGTTTCATAAGCCAAATACTCAACATATCTCTTCTTGTAAGTAGCCACACAATGGGCTGCCAAAGCTGCTTTATCATTTGCCTTGGAAAAGACATTGCAGGATGAAACATTGGCAGACAGAGGTTTGACCTGTGGGGAAGGGAGGTGAGGGGTTTGCAGGGTTGGTGCCAACAGACTGAGGCTTGAATGAGAACCGATACAGGAATGTCAGAGAGTTCACCTGGTCTTACCAGTGGAGGGTTGAAGAACAGGTTACTGCAGCGAGCCTGTTTCTGCAGAAATGAGACTGAACCACTGATTTAAACTGAAATTTGTGAGTGTTTATATTTTTAGCCAGACCTAAGAAATTTCCTCTCCATGTTTTTTATGGCACTTTTATATAGATGTGGGGATAACTGGGGATGAAGCTGTCGGAGGAAGTTCTGATGTCAAGGCACTGCTTTTCAGCTGTATCTACAAGGTCTTGTTGCAATGAACTTGTCATCGTAGCAGAGAAATCCACACAACCTCTTACTGGGAATAACAGCACTGAAAAATATAATATTTTAGGGCAAGACATCAGTTTATGTAGACTACTCCCAAGTAACAAGTACAAGGAAAAGTGGCCAAGAGTATTGACAGAAGGAGTGATCCTGGGCTGTGTCATACCAGAGCACAATTAGGTGATGCAGGGGTCAATACTTGGGCCCTGGGCAGGTTTTGGGGGGGACTTTTAAGCAGCTCCTTTGATGTTGGTGTAATGGTGGATAATGTGCAAGTGTTAATGTGTTTTCTGCTCAGTCCAAGGGCCAGGAATACATGAGGCTCTGCAGAGCACCTATAAAAGGCCTGCTGAAAAGTGGATTGTTGTTTGCCCCAGGCAGTGAAACATATTCCTGGAGTGTGTGGGTGCTGCAGCGCTGGGAGCTCGCAGGCTCCATTCCAGGCTCTGCCCCTGACTCAGCTCTGGTGCCTCGGGCTCTCGAGGGAGAGTTCCCTGAGCTCTTTATTCTCTCATTATAAAATGTGGAGGTTATTACTTGCTTACTTCCCCATACCAGCCTCACAGGGGGGTGAGTTAATGAACATCTGTTAATGTGCAGAAAGAAAGGCTGTGGAAGTGCTGAAGCAGGAGCCGTCCTGCTCACACAGCGAGGGCACAGCAGCGGGTTGGAACTGCAGCTTTTTCTTTCTTGTGCTGTAAGGCTAAATAACCATTTTAGCAAGGCACCTGTAGAGCACAGTCCCTGTCTCCAAAGCCTCCCCTGCGCCCCTGGAACTTGTAAGTGCTCCAGAGCTCAGGGCTGGGATGCGGTGCTGGTGCCGCTGCTGGAGTTTGTGCAATCTCGTATAACCCAGGTACGCGCAGCTCATGGCACACAGCTCGTGGTGAAGGTGTTATGTTCCAACTCCTGTTCATTATCCTCACTCATTAAGGAAGAAAAGATACCGTTCCTTCTTTAGAGCTTATTGATTTCCTTGTCCCCTCGGTGAACGCCTTAATCCCGCAGTGATGTCGGGAGGACGAAGCTCCCGCTCACCGTCCTTTCTCCAGCTGCTGGAGCGGGAAGCCCCTGCTAAGAGTTAATCGTTCCCAGCCTCTGGCAGTCTTGGCCTGGTCCTAGAAATCCGGCTGGATGCGGGCGGCTGCCAGGAGCCTCCCGGTCATGTGAGCAGTGTAAACAGCGCGGCCCGGCTCAGTGGGGCAGAGTTCAGTGGCTGCGGGCCGGGGTTACTGCCGAGCACCCCGGCTGTTGCCATAGCGAAGCCATTGCATAACGCTGGCATCGAACCAGCGCTCCGAGCAGGCTCAGCCGTAAAGGTCGATGCGTTTGTGCTCGTTTTGTTCATTGTTGCCGAGTCCCACTTAGCCGTGGCCAATGGAGTTCCAGGCGCGGTTCCCGGCTGGCTGCGCTGGAAGCCGGTGCGGGGGTTTCGCTGGCAGCGGAGGGAGAGCGGGCCCGGAGCTGGCTCTGGAACTGGGGCACTCACATGAGTGGGGCCGGCAAGACAGTGCCTGCAAAAGCCTTGTTTGCATGAGCAGGAGCTTTGCATGTCAGTGAAGTTTGTGGGATCAAGCTCACAGTTATAGGTGTTTCACTTCTGAGACATTGTCTTATAAAAAGAAGTGATCTGATGGTAATGATGAAATTTGCACCCAGCTGGAGAGCTCAGGGCGTCAGAACCTCAGTGTTAGAGAGGTGGTACACCAGGAGTCCAAGAAGTAAAGCTCCCCTGTCATTGCACAGATCAAATGGATTGCAGGAGATGGTAGTTTGTGGGAGGCTGAGAAAGCACGAAACTTTATTTGGATGGAATTGGTAGAGGGAAGCTGGAATGTTGCAACATGGGAAGCTGCATTTGGAATCAGGCCATCATCCTCTTGAGATCTCTGCTGAAGTTGCATCTGCATTTACATAAGTTTTGGCATGAGAAATCAATGTCCATGAAGTGACTGTTCTGTGCTTTCCCTTTCTAGATGATTAATTAAAGTGGCTGAGGGATTGATTTGGCTACAAGCTGTCTCGTGGGGTTTCTGACTGTAGTTTATTTGTTATGTGGAATAGACCGAAGTCTATCTCTGGTTGAAGCGATTATACTTTTGGCTGCCCTGCTCTTTGAAGGTCTGGCCATTGAGTCAGTGGCAAAGTCCTGTTTGACTTATCTGGTCCAGAGTCAGAACTGCAGTTTTTGGTGGTGTATTTATCATTCCAAGAGCAAACAGATTTAATATTGAGGCTGTGGTGAAGGGTCACCAGGTTTATTTGGCATGTGCAGGTTGTGGTATTTCAGTAATTTTCCTCTGAAAAAATTTGCTGGCTGCTGTGAGAGACTTTCTGTTCCTTCCCCTTGGGTTTGAACCCTTTCTGCTGTGGGGTCCTGGGCATGTTATGATGCATGTGTGACAATACCAATGTACAAACCTGGCTAAGAACACTCTGTGTTCCCTTTCTACCTGTCCAGTGAGACCTCCTGCCCAGCACTTTGAAACTGGAAGTTTGTCCTTGATCCAGTGGTGCCAGAAGTGGTCTAAGTTAGACATGGCTTCCTGGTGTATGGGTTAACATTGTTGCTAATTAATCTATTACTTATCAGTTGTTCAGGACAAATACTAAAAATGCACTTTGTCAACAGATAATTAGGAAAAGGTTGGTGTATTCTTGTTTTCCTGAACTAGGTAGGGTCTTCAGTGTTCTCCTTTCCTGGATACTTCTCCAAGGTGCCAGAGGAACTGATGTCATCTCACACTGCCCTGTTGTCTGCAGTGGGCCAGAGGAGGAACTGCTGCCTCCTAATTCAGCATGGCAGCCCCAAATCTCCTCAGTGTGGCCTCTGATTGATGTCTTCAGTGACCTCTGTTAATGGCCCCCAGCAGATCACACACAAGTCCAGCTTCTATAAAATGAAAGGGAGGCCTCTTGCCCAGCACTTGGCAAGTCACTGCTGGCAGTCTGTTAGTGCTGGAAGCTGCTGGTTGTGCTGGAAACAGGCTAAATGTTGGCTGGAAATGTGTCACCGACGTGGGATCTGCGGGCCCCACTGAGCCAATGGACACAGAATGTATTCTGGTCCCAGAATGGCTGTCAGGGACAAAGGGCTGTCACTGCCTTGGCTTGGGGTGTAGAGCTTGTGCAAAATGACTGCAGCTCAAACATGAATGAAAGTTGGGATTAAGTAGCATAATACACAACTTGAGAGTTGTTGGGAGGGAAACTGCTTCACTTTTTAAAGAGCTCTCTTTAGGGACTTGAACTTAATTGTTTTGTTACTACCAGTCTCACCAGGGATCCAGACACACTCCGTGGCACTGTGTGGGTTTGCAGACTTCTGCTTACACTGGGCCTGGGGCCTCTCAGCAGAGCTTGGAGAGGCTGAACTGGGAGCCCTCTCCTTGCTCTGGCAGCTGGACTCCAAGCTGTGTGTGGCAGCAAGGTACCCTGTGCTCATGGCCTTGGGTGACTGATTGGTCAGTGATAAGGACTGCACAGCTCAGGTGTGTCCTTCACACCAATTCCTGAGCATGTGCCAGCAGCACAGTTAAAACAGGAGTGTCACCCATGGGGTGTGACACCACAGAGTGTGACACCACGGAGTGTGACACCTGCTTGTGGGACCCCCAGGTCTGGTTTCTCCTCTGCAGGTCCTGTGCTGGCAGCACAGCTTTGGGGCAGAGCTGGTGACTAAGGGCACGTCAGCCACAGGTGGGTGAGACCCAGGATCAGACAAGCAGTTGTTCTCCACCGGTGTGTCCCTCCTAGAAATCACGTTCCTGAGCTGCAGCATCACATGGTGACACCTGTGTGACCACAGCAAGGTGCCCAGTGACACACCCAACCCCTGCCTTGTGCTTTGGCAAACGGGGTCTCTGTCGTTGGGATAACACTTGGCCCGGATGTCTCGGCTTTCTTATGTGCTCTGCAGAGCCTGGGGGATTCCAAACTTTAAATATTGCAGTGTTTCTGCTAAAAAGGATGTGTTCCAAGGAGTGTTCCTGCTGTTTGCAGCTGAAGGCAAAGCGGTTTGTGATGACGTGATTTGGGAGCCCTTTCACTGTTTGGCACCGGCCCCTGAGGAAGTCCTGACTGTTGGAGATGTTATCCTTGCTCCAGAGTTCCTCTGCTCCATATGGACACCACTGTTCACTGTAGTCATCATTTTGGAGCTTTATGCAGTATTTTGTATATTTTGGGCTAGACCTTCAAGCCAGGACTAAGATACTGAATGTGATTCAGTGCCCCATGGGAAGACAATGCAGTGAGTAAAGGACAGGTTTATGGGCTTCCCAGTACCCAGGACTGCCAAGACATATGTTTTACATTTCCTTCTAGAAATCAGAGAACTTAACACTTTTCTTAGAAGTGTCTCAAACTTCTTTACATAGGGGTGAACACAGAATTATTTCCATTTCACAGGTGTGAAGAGCAGAAGGTACAAAAGCTGTGACTAAATATCAATTCAGAATTAGAGGAGCTGAATTTTGGTTCCTGTCTTACACAGCAGGGCCTGATGCCTTCTCCTTCTTTAAAAGCTCACTTTTTAAAACTAGCTTTAGCCACTGTAGTTTCTATGCATTTCTGGTCTTGAAAGGAACCATGAATTATTTTTGTTTGAAGACACTGAATATGAACTTGTTCCTACAGAGCTTTGTGCTGTAATTTATCAACAAGGCGCTGAAGCACAGACGTCAAATGAATACCAGATTTCAAATTATGATAAGCAATTGTGTCATCCCTGTGAATAGACATCAGTCTCTGCTGAGAAATCATCAATAATTTATTAAAAAAAAAGAAGAAAAGAATACAGGGACATTTGGATAGGTCTTTGCAAACAACCAGCCCTGTGTTCTGTAATAATGAATTTAAACCCAAAAGATGCTTATTTCTCAAACAGGATCATGTGATCATGCCCAAGTCAAAGAGTGTGTTCCCTTGAGACCTAATTACCATTTACCTTTTGGGAGTTCTGGAGGAACTTGGAATATTTCCTGTTCCAGGTGTGCTCAGTGCAGAACTCTCCTGGAGTGCTGAGCAGCCTGAACGGAGCCCGTCTTTGTGTCCTTTGCCTTCACCCACAACTCCTGCTTGGCATGGCCACAGTACCAACCTCAGCACTTCCCTGGCATCTGAACTTACCTAATTTACCTTTGAAACTTGTATAAAGTGGCTCCATACTTACACATTAAGGATGGGAGAAAAGCGTTATGTCCATTCTGCTTTTTCCTTTTGTGAAATATTTGAAGTGTATTTTCCTGTTAATATTCCAGTCATTAACATTTTCCCCACTTCCTTTGCCTCCTACCTACACCAAACCCCAAGATTTTTAATTTCCAGTCTTAAAATACAACTCTCAGAATAGCCTGTGTTTCTTTACTATGAGGAGAGGGAGGAAGCTGCTGGTATAAAAATTTCAACTCGAGCTTCTCTGTCGTAGGTGGCTTTTCATTTGACAATTAACATCCTGCTTGAGTCCATCTCTCCCCTAAATTGTAGGTTGTTACATTCCAATAAGCACACAGCATCTGTTCTCTGTAGAACACGATGTTGCAAGATGCTGATCATTTGTCTAAGTGGGCTATTTGCAATTGAATCAGAGACATCCATGCAGCCTAACAGCAATATTTCCCTCCTGGCTGTAATTGCCCATTATAGGAAGAGAAATTTATAAATAGTTATAAATGTCAGGATTTAGAGGCTCTGCTTCGAGACCTGGGGCTCGCCGGTCTTAACTTATCTCAGAATGATCTCAAAAATAAAAATTCTCTGCTCTACTTTGGAGAGCATGAAATACTTTGTGTTTACACAGTTTTTTCAATTACTTTGATGCTGTGATATAAAGGTCACTGATTGCCTCTAGTCATCACACGGCTTTTTCACTAATTGTGCACTCACGTCATTTTGTTCTGTGGGATCTTTCACTTTTTGATCCAGTTTCATTGCCCAGATGTTCATTTTATACAGTTATAACTTTATACAAAGGGCATCCTCTGTCCCAGCAAACACACTGGTTGTTGTTCCCAGCTGGGAACTCGTGCACAGCAGCTCACCTGCTTCCACCATCAACCCACCAACCTTTGGGCTGATTTGATGTCAAATCACTCACTGGGGATAAGGAGGAGCAAATATGCAAAACTGTTTCCTGCTCCTTAGCCTTGGACTGATTAGGGTCGTGCTGCAGGATGAAAAGACAGTAAGAAATGGGAAAGCTCTTTAATTTTGACCCTTTGGGTGTGTAATGGGGTGGAAAATCACATCAGCACCTTGGAAGGTTTGCTCTGGTGTCTCAGAATGGATTGATGGAGACCTAAACATCTCCAAGAGGGAACCCTATTGCCCAGTCCCATAAAGGTTTCATGTCAAGGCAGAGATGGAGCCTGATGGTCCCATGAGGGTGACTGTCAGGTATCCAGAGGCACCTCTGGAGGGCCTGGGGATTTCCTGGCTCACAGATTCCAGGAGGGACAGATCTCAAGGTTATCCCATAAAGGGCAGCCCATTTGCTGTTTGTTGAGCCATGTGGACATCACACAGACTGACTGTTTGGTTTAACTTAACCTTTAGAGCAGACATGAGAGCTTAGTTCATGAGCAGGATGAATTATGTGGAAGGCTTTGGAGGAAGATTGTGCTCATGAAGGCACTGGCTGTTGCTGAAAGGCCCCTGGAAGATGAGCAGTGGAAAATTGGACAGGGATTGGGCAGTATATCATGTAAGGAGGGTATAACTTGGCAATATATATCTGTGAAGGTTTTTAAACCTCTACCTTGGCCAAAAGTGACCTTCCAAATGACAGGAATTTGGCCATCTTGAGCCCAAATGTTCCTAGAAAGACGACCCTACAAAGTTGTCCTGGCTGCTGGCAGGGGTAGCACTGCTGGCAACGTGCACAGTGTTTGAAGGGCCAGGCTGAGGTGTAAGAGGAGCTGCAGCCCAGAGCAGGCAGAGAGGGAGGCCTGGAGAGGAGCTGGCAGCAGGCAGTGATTTTTGACGTCTCCCATTCAGCTCTAAGGCTGCTGGGCAAGACCTGCACAAGGTGGAACTGTGGTTTAATGTGCTGATGTGATTTGCTGTGGCCCCCTTGTAGCTCCCTACAAAGGCCAGAATATCCACTGCATTCTTCCTGTGCAGACCTGGGGAAGGGGAACTGCAGATGCCACTGTCTGCTCTGTGTGCTCAGAGTGGCAAGGAGGAAAGCAAGGAGTGAGATGGAGAAAACCAGGAGTCCTGTCTGGTTCTTGCTACCAAGAGTGGATGGATAAACAGAAAGGTTCAAAGTTTTGTTTTCCAAACACCATGTTTCCCACAGCTGGTCCTGCTGGAATTGGTGAGCAGAGACAGACCCTTCTCCACACTGCAGCAACTGCAGCACTACAATTCTCCATTTCCCTCTCTTGAGGCTATAGATCCCCTGGCACAGCTCTCAGTGCACAGCATGGCTTTTACTGAAAATTGCTGGGAAAACAACTCTTCTGGAGCTTTATTCCATTAAAAGTATATAAATGGGGGTTTTTTGCTTCTTCTTTGCACCTCCCCATTTTCCCCTGTGTCCAAGCAGCCACCTGCATTCAGGATCAGGCACGTGGAACGCCCATAAAGATAAAGATAAAGATCCCTTCCAGACCATAAGAGTTTGGTGGAAATGAAGCCAAGTGCCCAAACCCCTCTGCCCTTGCAGGATTTATATCCTGATCTGTGGCAGTGACTGACAGCAGCAACAAGGAGCTCTCTGGGGCAGAGGACAGGGAGGGCCGTGGGGAGCTGGGTCTCCTGGGACAAGCTCCAGTCTGCTCCAGGGAATGTGCTAATTTTCACTCCTTTATAGTCCTTTATCTCAACCCTGCGACCTTGAGCTCAGAGGCATTATCAGCCTTAGCTGGGAAGGCAGGGTAGAGTTAACCATTTAAATGCTGACGTTTCTGATGGTAAAAACACAATGAATGCAGCTTGTTTCAGTAGTGCAGCGTTGTCACTGAATTGTTCAGGGCTGCTGAGAACTGGTTTATGATGTTAGGAATAATATTTTAAACTGAACAGATGCTTTTTGAACAGCAGTTTTCAAAGTGTGTCCCTATAAAGTTCCTTGGGCATGTAGAGACCTCCTGTAAGCCAGTCCTGTGGGCATTGCTGCACAGGGTGTAGGGACTTGGTTTGCTTTGTCCCCTTTTCATCCTCACCTGCACCCAGTTATTGATATCCAGAGCACAGGTGGAGTGTTACTGGTCTCATGCTTTCTGTGGGTCCCTGCTATCATGGTGACACACCTTCAACTTTATAAAGTATTATACAAACTCTTACCATTATAAAAAAAAAAAAGAAGTCATTTCCTGGAGCAGTCTGGATGATTGTATTGCAGAATGAGCTGAAATGATACTTCC
>JAWWLV010000053.1:3676848-3711578 GCA_035041135.1 Platyrinchus mystaceus | reverse complement strand
TGAATTGTTCAGGGCTGCTGAGAACTGGTTTATGATGTTAGGAATAATATTTTAAACTGAACAGATGCTTTTTGAACTACAGCAGTTTTCAAAGTGTGTCCCTACAAAGTTCCTTGGGCATGTAGAGACCTCCTGTAAGACTGTCCTGTGGGGATTGCTGCACAGGGTGTAGGGACTTGGTTTGCTTTGTCCCCTTTTCATCCTCACCTGCACCCAGTCATTGATATCCAGAGCACAGGTGGAGTGTTACTGGTCTCGTGCTTTCTGTGGGTCCCTGCTATCATGGTAACACACCTTCAACTTTATAAAGTATTATACAAACTTGTACCATTATAAAAAAAAAAGAAGTCATTTCCTGGAGCAGTCTGGATGATTGTATTGCAGAATGAGCTGAAATGATACTTCCGTGGCTGTTAATGAGTTATGAATGTGCTTATGTACATGTGTGTCTTGTTTGGCAAGATCAGCTTCTCTTCTGTACCTGACAAATATTAGGCAAGAAAAATATTTCCTTTTCCCTACTGAGGGTGAGTGGTCTCTCCACGGGCAACAGTAAGTGGGTAGAAGCAGGATTTTTTGTGGAATATTCCTGCTTAATCAGTTCAGTGTTCATGGAGTTAATTTGCTCATGCCTTCAGATTGTTTTGTTTCCAGGGATTCTAAACCGTTGCCTCCAGCTGTTCATTTCCATTGACGAGGATGATCTTTATCTGTCTAAACTAGTTAAAACCTGCTCCACTACCCAGCAGCCTTTTTGGAGACAGCCCAATAAAGCTGAGTGTGGTGGCTATGACACCAAAGCCTCCTGGACATCATAAATTCCAAGCCCTGCTTTTTTTTCCTGACCTCTCCCTGTTGGAGCACCCTTCCTGTTTTAATGAGACCCTTCACTTCCTCCACAGCTCCATTTAACCCCCATCCAAAAAGGGCAATGATATTTGAATTGTAAATAACCAGTGCAGAATCCCCTTTAGACTAATTTACTGCTTTAATATTATCAGATTAAGCCCTGACATACCTTGAAGGTACCAATTGAACAACTGAAGCCTTGTTGACTGGCATTTGGACTGTGCTCTGTGTGTGTGTGTTCCTTGGGATGTTTTAGTTGAAGCATATTTTTAAATGTGCTCTGTTCAAGGCCTGCTGTGACATGCTGGGACTTGTCATATCTTTGGGGTCAACAGGGCCACTTCATCTTCAAACAGGAGATGTGAAAAGTCTGTGTCTGAGCAGATGAGATGCAGGTTTGTTAAGCTGATGAGACAGCCACCAGATGGACCAGGGAATCTTTCCAGTGATGCCATTCAGGTGTTGTGTACACCAGTCAGAGGTGTTGTCTGTACAAGAGGGAATTGCCAACAACACAGAACTTTCTGTAGCTGTGATATTGCTACAGGGCCCAGAGCTGGAACGTGTGCTCTGCTGGAGGAACACCTTCCCTTCTGCTGGGGTTGCTAATTCACGTTATTTTGGCCTGAGCTGAACAGGAGCACGGAACACAACAGGGAAAAGCTGATGGTCAGTTTGTACTTCAGGGTCTTCCTTCTACTCTGACTACTGTTAACAGCAGTGGGAAAATTTGTGCCCAGAAGAGCTCTCAAGAAGACCCAGGCTGAGCTTTACTGCGGAATGTGCCAGGGAGAGGTTTTCCCGCTGTTTTGTTGCAGATGTTGCCATCCCTGCTGTCTGGGGATCAGCGAGGCCTGAGGAGTGTTGGGATGTTCCTCCCCTGCTCCGTGCTGCAAACAGCTGGATCGGTTCAGTTCCAGGCCCGGGTGTCTGGGGGAGAATGCTGTGCAGTCACTTTTCTGCTAAACCACCTCACAGCAATTACCAGACTTCCAGAGGAGGGAAAGGTCTGAGAAAAAGACCCGTTTAACATGTCATTATTGGTCTTTAGCAGCTGTGTGTTATCCTATTGTTACTAATAACCTTTGTAACTTTGTGAGCAATGTTTTCTTGGCATCATTCAGACATAATGACTGGGGGGTCAAATTCAGCTCTCAGTTGTGTAAATATGGAATGTTCTCTTGGCTGTCTGGTGCTATTTTGCATTTGGCTCGTGGTTCCTGCCCCTAGAATCCTGCAATCCAAAATACCCAGGCAGGGAGTTCAGTCACAGTATGCTCTGCATACCAACTGGGTATGCAAAGCACAAAATAAACAGATGAAGAACTACTATCAAATTCAAGCCATATCATTATGTCTCTGTTGTCCTCTGGTCGTGGTTAATGGATTTTTCCTGAATAAAGGAGAGCAGGAGTTTGCTTGGTAATTTTCCTGTGTAATTCACCAGTAGATTATGGTTGTGAAGTCTTTCAGAAAAAAATATGTTTTAAAAGGGGTTTTAAGTAAAGAAATAATTTTTAAATAAAGTGGAAAATAAAGAAATTTGTTTGGGATGAATCAGGAACAAGAGCTGACAAAATAGATGTTGCTTGAAGTAAAGCAGTTGGAAAGTCTGCCTTAATGGTAAGAGGAAAGGGAGACCTTGGCAAATCCATGAGGAGGGTGTTGGAACTGCTGTTTTCCTTTCAACCCTCCAATATCCAATGCTGTAAGATATAAGGTTCAGTGGGTTTATAGGGTAAATAAATTTATCTTGATTTCATTCTCTGATAAGAGGATCTCTCTTTTCTAGTATGGCCTGTACAGAGTTCTCAGCAGTGAAGTGACTAATTGCACTTCTCATTTTCAGGGATCTTCCAGATAATCCTGCTGTTGAATGGGACACACATCTCCTCTCCACCATTGTGCTGAAGCACATAGAGGCCAAGAACATCAACCTGGTAACGTGCAGCTTCCTCCAGCACAGGCCACCTCACTCCTGAGCTGCTGTTCTGGGCTCTTCCCTTCCCTCTGGAAGCTTTCTCTGGAGTCTCTGAGTTCAGGATGTGTCTTTTCTCTCTGGAGATCCTTCCTCACTTCCCAATGAGAAATGAACAGTAGAGGAATTTTGCTCTCCTAGCTCCTCAAATGGTTTCTGTGTTTTAAAGTAACTGTGTTGCCCCTTTTGCTGGGTTTAATTGATGAAGGGAGCCCATCTGGGGTTAAGGCTTATGTTTAGGCTCAGCTTTGAAGCCCACTGGCAGGGGTGTGTTAGAGCTCCATTAGCAGGGTTATAGGTCAGCATTGAAGAATATTAAACTGGGGACATTTCCTAGCACTGGTATAGTTTGGGGTTTTTTTTCCCACAGAACAGGAATAAGAGCCTAAGCATGGAAAAGGTTGTGTTCTGTTCTTCTCTGTTGAACCTTGCTTTGATCAGGCATGGCACTGACACACTGATTAGCAGCAAAATCACAAAACTCTTGAAGCCTTTCAGCACTTCACAAAACAAGAAACCACATGTCCTGTAGCATGAAAGCCCCAGTGAGCACAAAACCCAGCATCATGCACCCAACTCTGTATTGATTCTGAGGCTAATTTTCCATGAAATTCATTGCTGTGCACAGAGGCAAATGCAGTTTTCCTGGAATCCTTTTGTGCCTTTTGGCCCTGTGAATAGATAGGTTTTAATCTAATCTGAAAGCTCCTAACACAGGAGGGTTTGTATTGCATGTTTGTGACTCTCACGAGCACTAAGACAAGTGCACCAGAATCCCAGTAGAAATTCAGAAAACACTAGAACTCCTCTGGATGGTTGGGAAGGATTAGATCTTTGCCTCAGGGAAAATTAAACTCCAGCTGTTTGTGCTGGGAGAGGCAGCAGTTTGCCACTAACAGAGCGTGAGCTGAACACTGAAGTGTGGGGTTTGCAAAGCAAACATGAAACATTCCTGGTCATGGGGCTGTCCCTGCTGTGCTGCAGCTCCAGCTGGAGGAAGGAGGAGGATGGGAGCTGATTCCCTCAGCTCTTCCCTGAGCAGCACAGAGGATAAATTACTGCAGCAGGACATCAGCAGCACCAAAGGCAGCTGAAGCAGCTTCTCAGGGCTGGCGGTAATGGAACACAGATTATTTCAAGTGTCCCAAGTAATCACAAAGGTCTCAGATGTTTGCTGCAATACCATTCATTTAGGAGCAGACCTAGTTTGCCAACAACAGCAAAAGGAGCACCTAATTACCTTTGTTGAACATTCTGCAATTTAAAAACTTCAGAGCTTGCTATCTGTGAGCTCCTCTTGGAGCATCTGCTGTCCTAAAACAACGGCCTTGCCTTGAAAGGTAAACTGAGCCCATTTTTCACTAATGTTGAAGTTGGTAAAATTGGCTAAACATGTCAAAAGAGCTTTGTCAAAACAAAAACGAGCAGGTTGGACAACAGACCGACTGAGTGGAACCAAGATGATTGAAAGATGTGTGTTGTTGTAGCTATCCCAGTGGGAAAACTTCCCCCAGTTCTCCCAGTAGTCATAACATCAACAGTGGTATCTTTATTTACAGAATATTTGGGTCACTGTTATGTGGCAGTGGAGAAGGGGCTGCTCTTCCAGGATATCTGAAAGGAAGGATTGCAAGGCAAGGAGTCCCACCTTGTGGGGGTATTTTTGTTCCATTGCATAGGTAATTTGCTCAATTGCCCTGGAAGTCCATGAGTAGCTCAATCCTTTTGAGAACTACAGGGATGTATTTCATCCAAGCTCTACATTAAATAGTGCACACACAGAAATTAACAGTTGGTGCACTCAAAGCCAAAACTAATTTATAGACTTTGGAAATTATTTCCTGCCTGCTGGATTTACAAGCAAAAGTCAGTGTTGCAGGGAGAGGCAGCCAAGGCTACTCTGTCTCGATCCAGATTAGAAAGTATTTGGTGTGTAAAAAATGTTACACAGTATTGTGTGAGCCCCAGGCAGGCCCTTGTTGCTCCTAAATCAGATACAGGAGGCATTTCCAAACACACAAGAGATTTAAAGGGAGTTTGAATATCACTGATCTCTGTGACTGTAAGGGGCTGTGGAATGATGCTCAGAGGAAGGCCACGAGAAAGGGAATTGCTTACTATGGCATTTTAGGGGATGGCCCTTCTTAAAAAGGAAAGAGACCTTTCTCTCCCCCCCAGCAGATGTTTGCTCTGTTGGAAGCACTGTGTGACACCAGGAAGAGCAGGGAGACCCACAGCTTTGAGTGCTTTTTTCCTCCCATGCACATGGTGTGAGGAGGGATCATGGACTCCAGACCTCTCAGGAGTTTTTTCTTCTGTTGGTAATTGAGTAATTTCCTCTGTGCTCTCCCCTCTCCGGAAGGGATTTCTGGACCTGTTTGTCTTGGCTGCTGCTCTGGCTTCCACTAGTGAAAGCTCCATTTCCTGAATACCAAGGTCACCCAGAAGAAAAACCAGCAACACCAACGGCAGCGGCTCCCATTTCAGAACAGGTGTGGGGAGGGAACTCCCTCTTGCCCTGAAGATTTCATTGAGCAACAATTTCCACATGAAGTATATTTATTATCCCAGAACTGGCTAAGCCTGTTTTTAACCCAGACAGTTTCAAGATGTTCAGATTTTCTCCTCCTGTCCTGATTGTTTGCTTGATTTCCTCACCAGCCTGGTTCAGGTTAGGAGTTAAAGCCAGCACAGCACTGAGCTGCATCATGTGGAAGGAGCAAGGGCTCCCGTGTGAAAATATCTGCAGCATGTGAGAAAGAAATTCAGATCCATTATCAACAAAATGAATCCCTGAAACCAGAGGAATATATTTACATGTGATTGCTGCCTGCTTGAAGGCACGAGCAGCACAGTGGTGCTGTGGAAACAGTGCCCTGTATGGACAACACACTTAGAAGCTGCACTCTGGGCTGAGGGGACATCTCTGCTGAGAGGGATCTCTGAAGGGAAGAACCAGGGTTTCAAAGGTGTTCTCTTTGCAGGCAAAGCAAATGCCACTGTGGCCAGGTCAGTGTGCACATCCCTTGGGAATTGTATTTACAGATTTATTTATTTGAAGAGACAGGTGCAAATGTCCCAACAGTAAACTGGACAACAGCAACAGAAAATGAACTCGGTGCGATCTCTTCAGATAGTTCAGATGTTATGTAAGCTCAGCAGCACTAAGAACAGCAGCTTCTATTTCAAAACAGATGTGGAGAAGAAAAACCTCCAAAGGTGTTTCTGAACAGATAATTTCCATGTCAAGAATATTTCCTAGCCCAGCCTTGTGCTCCCACAGTTGGCCTGAGCCAGTTTTGTCAAAATAACAATTAGTTTATTTAGACTGCTCACTGTAGCCTCTTATCTCGGTCTTCTGGTTTGTTCCCTTGTGCCCTCCACAGAAGGAAAAAATGTGTGTTTTGGCTTGCCTGGGTTTTTAGCTTGGTTTCCTAAGGAAACAGGAATAATGCAATGGTATTTATACGTGTATGTACATGCAAGTTTCAAAAGACTTCAGAGCCCGTTGGCCAATTCCAACCGCAGGGTACTGGTCTTAAAAATGTTCTGCTTGTACAGGTTACATGAAAATCAGTGACCAGGCAGAAGAGACAAACCCTTTCTCTGTCCTTATTTAGTGAAATGGTTTAGTGCAAGTCCAGCCCGTATCAGACTCACACTGTTACTCACCTGAATAGAAATTTTTTTCTGCCTGCAGTGAGTGGGGGACATTGTCATCTTAGGAAAGTGCCACTCTAGGTAGGAGTGACTTCAGAGCATGTTTTTTCTTATCTGCAAAATACAGGGTGCTGTGCTCATTCCCTGAGCTCAATTCATTAATGTCTTTCCCAGATGAGCTGCTCCAAAAGCTGCTCTCCACAGGGAGGGCTCAGCACCAGGGCAGGCCCTGCAGAGCTCCTGGGTAATGCTGATGTACAGCAGCCAAAGCTGAAGATATCCTATTTCTCTTTATAAAATAAAGGTTGGCCAGAAAATGCTTCTTTGTACCTGAATGAAACCAAATTTGGTCCCACCACTTCCTGCCAGCCAAGAGCAACCTTGGCTGCTTGGTGGCAGCACCTTTAGAGCCACTGGGCAGAGTGGAAAGTCTGACTGTGCACTTGTTCTGGGTGGATGGGTTTAAAGCAGGCTTGTCTGAAGTTTGTGGGTTTTGAAGTATTTCTGATCGCTGTCTCTGTGCTTCCTCTCCCTCTTTGCACAATGTCCCCTGTGTGGGGAGGGCCTCTCCTGAAGGAGGGGTGGAGGAACGAGTTGCAGGACGGGCACGGTGACTTTTGGCCTTCCCTTGATCTCTAACCCAGTGCCCCAGGCCCTGCATATAAAATAGACTGTGAGAAGGGAGCTGTGCTGAGTGAGCCAGGCAGTGCCATTTCCTTCCCTGCAGAGAGAACAAGCTGGCAAGGGAGCAGAGATTGGTTGGAATATGGGGAGTTTATAATTTCTGCCTGGTCCCAGAGAAGGGAGCTGTGGAGAGCTCTGCTGCTGCACCTCTCCCAGAGCGAGGACTGAACTCTGGACTGGCCAGGGATTGTGACTTTCCCCACCTGGAAGGAGAACCAGCACACATTACACATTGCCTGCTTGTTCTACACTCTGTGCTGCCTGTTTGGCTGCTAGGTTGGAAGTGGGAGCCTTTAAATACCCACTGCCCAGCACCACAGTGTGAGTGAGCCCTTAGGGTGGTGCTTCACCCCTGACACATCATTGGCTGTCTGAGGGCAGGGAGCCAGGGGTGTTCTGTGCTCTGGACAGTGGTTAGTGCTGTGTTCATACAAATTACTTCTGCATTATGAAGTTCCCATTTGTACAAAAGTGCAGTCAGCTGATTCTTTAAAAAGGCTTATTCTCATATCAGATTATTTTATCACTGTGTTGTCCTCTGGTGAAGCCTCTTTACAACCAGGACAGTCCCACATGATTGTGGGGCTCTTCTTACAGCAGTGTGTCCAGATCCACAGCACAGCAAACTATAGTTTCACCCTGTCATTCTAGGATGTTCTCAGATCCAGGAGAGAGTGATTCATAGAGCTGGACCTCTCGGGTCAGGAACATGTTTGCAACAGATCATTTTGAAAGTGACCTTTTGGCCTGGTAATAAGTAACAAGTGCATCCTGCCAGTGGGAACATTATCTTTGTCATCTTTCTGTTGTTCAAGCTGTTAGACTGTGTAGTCATCTAGTTCCAGAGTGGCTTGTTTGTTTAGTTGTATTTCTGTGGCATGATGAGTTCACACACAAGGCCTCTTTGTGCAACACAAAAACAACTCGTTAGTTACAATGGGCTGGGGCAGTGCTGTGTTAGATGTCAAAGCTGGGAACTGCAGTCTCCTCCTCCTCCTAAATGGTTCTTGTTCTGTGGTTTATTGCAGGTGGTGACCTTTGATGCGGGAGGAGTGAGTGGCCACGCAAACCACGTCTCTCTGTACTCTGCTGTCAGGTACAGTGTGCTCTCACTGGAGCCCCACCTGGGAGTTCCACAGTGAATGTGTTGCTTGTGTGTGAGCAGAACCAAAACCAGCACTGACTTCACTGCTGTAACTGAGTGCCAGGCTGTGGGGCACGGGCTGTTTGGAGAAACTGCCACAGCTCTGTAAATAACCAGAGCATCTTTTAGTAGTCCATCAGCTGGTACTTTGTCAGGCTTCTTTTCACTGGGCCCTCCTTGTTCTTCCTGTCCTTGATCGCACTGAAATATGCTACAGGTCACTTTGCACTTCTGGTTTGAGGAGGGTGTGTGAATAGCTGGTGCCTGAGCTGGTGGCAGTTGGGTTTTGGAAAGTTCTGCACCACTGTTCCAGGGGATGTTGCCATCCTGTGCAGGTCCCTGAATTTACCTCTCTGACCCAAGGACGTTGCTCTTTCACTGGAGCTGTCCCTGTTTACCACTCTTAGGAAGAGTCAATTAGTTTCTTCACCATTTTATTCCTTACATGATGGGACCCTCTGTCCCTGTGCTGTGGGAAGATCACTAGAGATCCTGTAGTGTCCCTGTATTAAAATCACCCAAACTTTGCTGGCAAGACAGCTCCTGTATTTTACTTTAACCTTCTGCTCATTCAGACCTCACTGTGTCCTAGAGAGGTTCTCCAGAGCTGCCCCTGCCTTTCCCAGGCATGAGAAGAACTCTTTGCAAGTATAGCTTGTATTTATAGCACCCATTTGTTTTCTAAATCATCTGTGCCATTCAAATAACTCTTCTGGCTCTCCTTGCTGACAACATCACAGTGACTTGCCTTTCTCACTTGCCTTTCTCACTTGCCTAGAAAAAGCTGCAGTGCCACAGAACCTGTACTGGGACCTACTGAGCTCCTCTGGGAAGATGCTGAAAGCTTTTGATGCTGGAATTCAGCATTAGAGGGGATCATGGCTGTTCCCAGCAACTTCTGAAATAGGCTGGAAGAAGAAGAGGGGGGTGGAGTTAAAGCAAACTGTGTTTGTTTGGGCTGAGTGGGGTGATGCTTTCTGGCACAGCTAACTGAGGAGTGAGTGAGGAGCAGAGGTTGATGACCCAGGAGCAGAGGTTGATGCTCACACCATTGGCACAGAGGGACTGAAGAGCTCCCAGCTGCCTGGGCCTCTGTTTGCTCAATCGATTGCTGTATGACCTGCAAATAGCAATGGAGGGCAGGTTGTTGTTTGTGTGTCCCCCTACATCCTGAAGGGATCATGGGAAAACAAGCTGGCAGCTGAGTTATGTAGGAGAAAGTTACGGAAAACTCTTGATTTTGATCTTGTCCTTTACTTTGTGGTTGTGCAGAAATTGCTTTCCTACCTTTGTGCTTTAGGTTTCCTGGGGGTGTGGGGGGGATTTAACCCTCTTCTCATCTCAGAGCATGTTACTGGAAATATTTATTGTCTGCAAGCCCCTTGAACTCAGACCTTTGCATTAGTCCTCAGCTACAGCAGTCCTGGGCTGCTGAGATCCACGCTGATAGGGACACCAGAGCATGAGCAGTTCTCATTAACTAAGGGCTGCTTTGTGTCTTGTCTCTCTTCCAGTCCTGAATCAGCAGAAATAACCATGGTAGGCCTGTCATCTGCATGTGGCAGGAGTGATGCTGTGGCCACTGAAAGGTTAAGTTTATTTTTAGTGGCTTGTTTGCCCTCATTATTTTTCAGTTTGTGTTGTGGAGGAAGTAGAGCATGACTGTATCACTCCTGACTCTCTGTGCCCTGATGAGGTCTCACATGTTGGCCAGTACAGGCAGCACTGGGAGCACAAGCTGAGCCTTCTCCCATCCCCCTGTGCCAGCAGAGCTCTGCAGAGCCCCGAGGGCCCCAGTGCTGCATGGCAAGAACAAGGCAAATGAACTCTCCCCTCCAGGCATCGTGTGCAATGTGTTCATTAACCATCTTTAAACAAGGTGTGCAAGGTTCTGCCTCCACTGTGGCTCTGAGTGGAAGGGATGAAGCAGAGGGCTGGTGCAGTGATCCTTGGCTTTTCTGGATTCTCCCAGTCTCTGGGAGATAGACTCGTGCCCACCACCCACGGGATTATTTCTGTAAGAGCAGGGGTAGAACAGGCTGTGTGACCCCTCCCACAACTCCTCGCTTCAGGGGGTGCAAGTTATTGAACAGCTTCAAGGAATAAAACAGTTCAGGCAGTAGTCTAAGCTGAGCAGATGCTCAGTATTGTCTGCTAAGGGCATAAATATTCTTTCCAGTGTCTGGAGCAGAGGTTATGTTCAAAGGAGCAGGAACTATTCAGAAGAAATGAGCCCTTTCCCTTGCAGCAACCTTCCTCCTGACAGCTTGCAGGAGTCCAGCTGCTGTGTGTGCCTGCCTAGCCTTCAGATCTGGGAGGAACTGGGAAATGCCAAGGTTTGAGGGTGGATTTGTTCTTCTGCAAGGGAAAAATAAGAAAAAACAGGATGGGAGAGGAACACAAATTGCTATTTGATTTCAGTCTCCCCTGGGAGTATTTCAGTTCTGGCTTCCAAATGGAAAAAAAGACCCAACCCAAACCCAAGAAAAACCCACAGTAGCAAAGCGGGGGGAATTGGAAGCAATCCTCTGTAGCTCTGCTTCTTTCTTTGTCACCTTGATTTGGCAACATCATTCTCTCTTTTCCCCCAAAACAGGAGCTTTCCTGGTGGCCAAGAGAGGCTGGATCCTTTACACTCACCCACAAGGAAAAGGTTTTGAGTGACATCCAGGTCACTTTACTGCTCCCCCAGTGTCTGGCCAGTCTCCAGGCACTGTGGTAATAACCTTGGTAAATAATGTGACAGGAATATTGGAGAACCTCTCCTTTCCTGCACTTTGAAATGACAGTGTTTGCACTGAGATCACAGTAATACCAAGGGGGTTTAGTTTTGCATGAGTCACTGTGCATTTTGATTTTAAACAACCCCTCTTACCCAAGAGCCTGGCAAATGGGGGGCTGTTGGGTTTGATGTTTGCTTGATTGCTTAGGATGGAGAGGAATCATCTTTGTGAGAAGGAGGAGGAAGGACTGTACCACTTGTTTTCTTCAGTGAGCTATCAAATCCATTTCATTCCAGCTAGAACAGAAAAAAAATAGTCTTGTCTGCTTAGGGCAGAGCAAACTGAGTGGAAAATAGGAGCTGCTATATTTAACTACTGTGCATTATGTTGTTATAGCAACTGCATCCATAAAACTTCTATCAATGATGCCATATAAAAAGCTACATCAAGGAATCATTAGCTGAGCCTATTCTCGTCAATCCCATTTGGAAAAACACCTCTCAGTCCTGCAGGATGTTTTTTAACATTCACCAACTCAGTGGTAGGTTGTAAAAGAGGCTGTGCAGAGGTAATATTTGGGAGCTTTGTGCTTTATCACTCTGGAGCTGATTATGATGCAGCCTGAGCGCCGCTGATGCCTTGTTGCACTGACATGTCACAGCCTGGCTATTGAATGCCCCACTTCTGAATGCCATGGGCATTGTGCAGAAGGGCTGCACTGAGGTTCCCAGGAAGAGGAGGGTTGGTTAAATGCCAGTTTTAAATCCGTATGTTGAAACAATGAACTGTCCAGCCAATCCCACAGACTCGGTGGGTACCGTTCCCAAAAGCCACCTACTGCATCACGTCCCAACAAAGCACAGTTCTGCTTGTATGGAGCTTCCAAGGCCAGGCCTGAAAGGATGTGTTGAGCAGGGAGGGAGCTGATTTTTGGGTGCTTAGCTTGATAATAGTGAATGATGTCCCACTGACCATTTTATTTGATACCTTCTTACAGTGTGGGGCTGGAATGGGACTCTGATGTCTTGGTCCTTTCAGCAGCTGCAGCCCACGGATTCTGTTGATCTTAAATGTCCCTGGGGATCTCAGGAGTGGTGGCTGTGGTTGCACCCAGACTGCCACCATAAGGTTGAGACAGAATTGTCCTCTGCTGTTTATCCTTGAAGACTTCCCTCAGAGGATTCCACCCTGTGTCTGGTAATATCCCATAGGCTGGGAATGTTATCCTAGATTTTGTCTCATTCCTTCATTTACTCCCTCATTCCTAAATTCATTCATCCCAGCCCCCTTCCCTGACACTGTTGAGGGCCCTTAGGATTCAAGTTGAGCACAGGGCACCAGCATTGAAGGGATTCCCCCCAAAGTAGTTTTTTATTCCAAAGAAACAGCCTCAGGGGATGTCCTTCCAGCATCCCTAGGCAGTGAGTGGAGCAGTGACACTGCACATTCTTCTCCCAGACAGTGCAGGGCCCAAAGCACAGAGCCAGGGAACAGCTCTGTCAGCTGGAAGATCTCTGAATTGCCACTGGCAGGACCATCTTTTGTCCCTGCTACACGTGAGTACAGAGAGCTTGGGCAGCGTTTTACAAACATGGTGTAGCTCAGGGTGCATGGAAATAGAGCCAGAAAGTCCAGTTAGGGAGGGAGGAGGCATTCCAGATAGCAAATATTCAACATCTGGCAAGTATATCCTTCTGATGTCTCTGTGACTCCGAGGAGACTGGCTGTTCTTCCTCCTTCACATCTGTTTCATCAGATTAATCAGGCAGATTAGAGGTTGAGGTTCTAAATGGAGCCCCAGCACAGCTTTAAGACATCCATTCTTTCCATGCTCTCCAGAACTGTATTTCCCCAGTGCTCCACAGCAGCCAGCACAGTCAGTTCAGTGAAGGGTTTTGCCTTTGGCACAGGAGAGTGTTTGGAGAGTGAAGTCACTGAATTCAGTGAACAACTTCTCATCAAATAGAACATGGCCAAAACCATAACACACCCAGCAGGGGATCAGCCCCAGAGTTCTGTGTTCCCCAGAGGAGCTCTGTGTTCCCCAAGACCAAGTTTTCAGCTCTATCTTGACTTGTTTCTTCTTGCCATCAAGGGGAGGTTTCACTGATTGGTGCCACACAGGAGCTGATCCACTCACTTTGCTCACATCTCTCCTTGAGGATGACTGAATAAAGGCAGGGAATTTGGGAGGAGCTCAGTCCTGAATTTGCAGGGTCAGGGCTGTTGGGCCATTTCAGTGTTTCTGCTGAGATGCAGCTGATGGCTGCAGACAGCAACAGCCTTCAAAGCAGCTGGTCCTTGAGGGAAGAGTTGGGGCTGAGTTCTTGCAGTGCAGAAGTGGTTGGAGCCTTCAGAGGTCTCATGGCCTTTTGAAATTCTTCATTGCAGAGGGTCTCACATGTGGGATCTGAACCTACCACAGGCACAACAGAGAGGGTGCAGTGAGAGGTGCCCTGTAATCACCAGCCTCTGGCACTTGGTGGGTGGTTGGGTGGGTGGGAACAAGCCACCTTAGGACACTTCATGTTTGAAAAGTATTGTAAAAAGTGTCTCCAGGGGGGAAAAAAAAAAGACCCACATGGAAAAAGCTCCTGAAAAAGAGCGTGTTTGTGTTTGACTTCTTGGGATTTTATGCCAAACTCTTTCATTTCGCCCAAACCACAGCAAGTCCAATCTGTAAAACAACATTCCCAAAATGGCAACGACTGAGAGCTGCAACCTCTCCCCTACTTGGAAGTGTCCCATGGAGACACTCCAGCAGGGTGGAGATGGGAGCGAGAAGATGGATTTGGGAGAGGATTGGCTCGTTTTGTGAACGTGTGCAGGAGGTAGAGTTTTGTGTTTCTCTCTCTCTCTCTCTCTCTGTAACCACAGAGTATCTCTTGCCTGAGAAATACAAGTGAGCAAGGCTGCAATTCCTCTGCACATAGAGCTGGGTGGAGCCCATTCCCAGAGCTCTGCACTGAGCCTTGCCGAGTCCTGAAGCGTTTGGATCAGGACAAAAACGATGAGCAGAGAAGCAGTTTCTTCATGCCTGTTCTTCCAGATGTGTGACAGGTCTGGTGGCAGCAGCTTTGAGGACCTTTCAGTAACCAAAATACAGTTTGTGTCTCCTTGAACCCTTATACAGCACGAACTCCTCAATTTGCTGCTGAATGCAGCTCTCCTTCCCTGCTGAAGATGCTGCCTCTCCTGCTGAAACGTTTCCATATGAACTGGATCTCTCGCTCCTGTTTCTGGTGGCAGGAATGGTTATTATTAGTTCCCTCTGGGAGCAGCTCAGTAAGTGCTTTGAAGGTGCCTCCATGGCAGAGCAGCACACCCAGAACAGACACTGGGCCTTCAGATAGTTTGCCAAATTTCACAACCACTCACTGCTTTATCTCTCCAAGCTTGTTCTATAAAGTTCCCACCCCGCCTGCTGTACCAAGTGCTGAATCACTTCTTTGGGTGGCCAGATTCTACTTGTGGGGGAAGAAACCTCTGGCAGAAGAGCAGAGCAGATATTAATGACAATACTTAAACCTTCCTCCCCCCCTACTGCCCGCAAAAAATTGCTGGTAATGTTTACAAGGCAACATTTAACAATCTTTGTCAGAGCAGTAAGACTCGAGTGGTGGGGTAGAAGGTGGCCAAGTCAGTATTCCAAGGCCATTGTTTAGTAGAAAATGGTATTGCTTGCAGAGCTTTGGCTCTGGAGCAGAGGAGACCATTGGCAGGAGAATCTGTGTAAGGCATATGTTTTCTGATTGCTGTTTGAGTTCTGCCATGACCTGCATTTCTGGCTTGACTTTTGCTTTGAATTGTGTTGGATATTCATTACTCTGTGCTTCCTATTTTGTCTATGCCTGTGTAGTTAATCCTTTTCCTTGAACTTAACCAATAGCCAGAGATAATCCTAGTTTGAAAGTGACTGGAGAAACACAGCAGTTTACATATAATGCAGGTTTGATCCTGGTTGATTTACACATGAACTGGCACATTGTCCTTTGTTTAATACACCACTGTAAGGTGATAACAATCTCTTTACATATTACACAGGGTTAAATAACTTTTTTTATATATTTCCTTTCTCCTTTTGGCAAATGTTCCATTGTTTGGAATTTTTTTCCTCATGGAAGAGCACGCCTGGGACAGCCCTGAGTGCCATCTGCTGGAGACCTGCTGCCTCCCAGCCCTGCCACGGGCCAAATCCGGGGTGATGCAGATGGGAATGTCAGCACAATTGCTCCAAAGCCATGAGCCACAGAACAGAGCAGGAAAAACAAGAGAGTTAACAAGGAATTGAAGCTAATACCCTCTGATGCTTTCACCATGCCAGGATCATTTGCTTACACTTCCTGATGGAAGTGCCTTCACTGTTCGCATCTCCCACACTGGTCCCCTCATCCTGTTTCCAAGGGAAGCACTTTTGCTACAGAGACTGTCCAGGACAAAGTCAGGAAGGGATCAAAGTCTTAGTGAGCAAAAAGCCAGAGCAGCTTCTCAGATGTCCCAGTGCCAGTGTGGGTTAGGAGACAAGAAGCTGGTCCCCAAAGAGGAGCTGCTGAGACAACGTTCCTGGCCAGCAGACCCTGGGCTTTAAACAGCCAGTGCTCCCAGAGGTGAATAGCCTTTGGCAGCCTCTTGCAGTTTCCCTTAGTGCAACTTGAGAAGTTTGAGAGTGAATTGGATTTATAGAGCTTATTTGTGATGTGTCCCAGCAGGCAGGATGAGGAAAGTAATGGCAGAACAGTGTGGGCAGTGAGGCTTATCCCTGCATCTAATGTCAGCTCCTGAAGTTCCTCATAAGACTGGCCATTGTAAATGTGTGTGTGTGTGTGAAGAGAAAAGGGTTGGTTTAGTGTACAGAGTTTATACCTGTAAAATCAGGGTTTGGATAACTCCACTGAGTGCTCACCCACATGTATCTCTTCCTTCACAGGTACCTGCATTCAGAGGGGAAGTTACCTGAAGGTAGGTCACCTCACATCCCTGCCCTTGCAGGCACTGGGTAGTTGTTTACATCAATGTTCTGTCCAGGGTTCCAGCTGCCCAACTCACCCCTGCAATGCAAATGAACCCCACAGCTCAACTCTTCCTTGCCCTTTTATCTCCCTGCAGTTTTTACCCACTCAGCCTTCTCTACAATCACTTTTCTGTCCTTAGGGGTTCTCCTGTCTTGGTGCTGTGATTCGGTGTCTGCCCTGTGCCTTTTGCTGTCTTGGGTGAATATGAGTGTTATTTCCAGGTCCCTCAGCTCAGTCACAGGGTTTTTGGTCACGTCTTACTTACAAGCCTTCTTTCTTTTCTGTGACAAAGACCTCAGAAACCACGGCCAGCTTAGCCAAGAATGTTTGCATGTACCAAGTTAAGCTTCCATCCAAATGTGCTCAGGAAAGGTACCTGAAATCTGCAGTGGCATAGCAAGTTATTGTAATGGCTTCGTTCGTCTACAAATGAGCAAGAATTCCAGAGAAACCCTCTGTGCAAGCAGGGAAAGGAAAGAAACAAATTGCAGAAGCAGATTGCTCCTGACCCCTTTTGCCAGAGCAGAGCTGCAGCCCTTATCTCCAGCAAACAGTGCCTGACTCAGGGACAAATGTGAGGAACTAGTTTAGGCACAAAGCTGTCAGTCAGCTCTTTGGACAGAGCATGGGAAGGTGGCTCAACCAGGCCCACCCAGTCAACCTCCTGTTCTCTCAGCAGCCATCTGGGCTGTGTTCCTTTAATGCTAATTCCCAAATCATTGTAGGATTTGAATGAGTCACAGCAAATCAGTTTTAATTCTCTGCTAGCAGGAAGTTGCAGACCTAATGAGACAGTGTGAGCCAAGATGGCAGAATGCCCTTTAGCTGAGTTCTGACTCCAGTCTCTTCAGTTCCCCAATTTATGAAAGAGGAGTATAATGCCAACTTCTTTCCTGGGACCTTTTCTTTGTTCAGCTTTGGGATCAGCAGAGCTCTGTGTGCAGTACAAAGGACAAGGACCTGCAGTGGTTGATGTCACTGCTGGCTGTCAGGCCCCATCTACACTGAGCCACTTTCATGTGCTGTTCATGCAGGTCTGTTAGATTCACTATGGTCCTGAATATGGGCTGAGCCTCGAATTCATTCAGGTTTGAAACAGAACCCATGTACAGAGAACATTTCCATTTCTCCAGCAGCATCAAGAGACTCCTGGAGCTGTGTGAAAGCCTTGCTGCTCTGATTACATCACATCTGACATGACCTACAAACACCAAAGGAACGGGGAGCTCCCATGCTGCTGCTTACGCTAAGCCTTTCCAAATATAGTCCCAGTCTCATTGAAATTCCCAGTATTTATAATTTGATCTGGCAGGCGTGCAGGGCTGTGCATCAGAGGGGCTTAATGAAACAAGAGTGATGCTGGGATTGAGGCTGTCTGGATAGAGCTGAAAGGCATGTTCAGGCCATGGAAATTTGCTGCTCTGCTGTTGGTAAGAGGGAACTATGTGTGGGTGAACCTGTGTAAGCCCATGTGATCAGGGAATCCACAGAAAATCTCTCTGCAAATGCAAAAGCCAGCTAAGCCTTGCATTGCCTCAGTGATATGCAAATGAGCACCCTAAATATCCTGCTTTGCTTTCTAATGCCTTTAGCCAGCATAAACACAACAGGCTTTTTATAATCTGTAATCAAGTTCTCCAGCCTGGGCACAAGGACTTGGGCTTGTCTCAGGAAGCCAAGACAGCTGCTGGATATGCTTCCACCCCTGCCACTTGCCCCTTCCAGCTATACCCAGTGCTCTTCCAAGAGAACTGCTGTGCTTCCATCCCCCAGGAGCAGTGCAGGCCTGCAGCTCACCCAGATCTGCCCTGGAGCTCCTCGTTCTAGGCAGACCTGCTGCCTCAGTGATTTGGAGGTAGAAAGCCAAGCTGAGCAGGCTGCAGGCTTCACACACTTCTATTCTAGGCCTAATCCATGAGCTATATTGATCCTGCCCTTTCTGCCAACCTAGAGAGGTTGTATTACACTGCTAATCCCATCCTGCCCAGGTCACAGTCACAACAGGCTCTGAAAAGCTTCACCTGCTGGTGTCACAGGAGTGGACTCCTCAATGGCAGCGCTGCTCTCACCCTGCTTGGCAGGGAGCAGCCTGTTTCTCTGAACCCTTTTTCATCTCTGCCTGGACTGTACATTCCTTCCCTACTTCATTTCATCTCACATTCCCATGCAGAACAGGCTTTGCTGTCAACACATGGAGATCCTTGTGATATCACTGACACAGAAGGCTCTTAGAGTGCCCTTTTTTTTGGGAGGCTGAATGCCACCACTTTGCCTGATCTGACCGAGGAGGGCACAGCAGGTCAGACCGATCCATACTGAAATCATTTGCAGTGGTTTTCATCCCCTATTGCTGAGCTTTGGGGAACAAAAGGGTGTAATTGCTGCATGAATTAATATTTCTCAGGGAAAAAAATGAGGAAAGGGAGAGCATATTTTGCTAACAGAGCAGTCCAGGCTTCAGAGGGAGCTGGTGGGTAACTTTATGTCAGGCCTCTCTTCCCACCATTGCAAGTAGGAGTTCACATGGCATTGCCAGAGTCTGTTAACAACCATCCAGCAAAGGAAAGATCCACTGCCCTGTGTTTGCTCACACCTTGTCCCCCCCTTGTTTGAAAAGCAAACAGGCGGCCAGTGGGAATGCTGAGGACAAGAGCAAGAGCATCCATATCTGTTCCTTTCCCACAGTGCAGCACTAATTCTTTTCTCTCAAACTACCCACAGCAGCAGCCCAGAGGGTCTCTGCAGAGAAGGGGAAAGAGGAGTTCCCCCACTTGTGGCACACCACAAGTTTCCTTCCAAGTTTGGAAACAAGAAATTCTGTAGTGGGAGTAGAAGAACCGTCAGGGCACTTCAGTTTGTGAGCAAGTGCAGCACTTGTCCCTGCAGAGCATCCTTTTCAGTAGCAGCTGAGGCCGATGGCAGCCAAACAGCAACTGCTCTGCTGTCACTTGTCCAGGTGGGCCGGGAGCGAGACGGGGGAGGCTCAGGCTCGCGGTCAGGAAGCGGCACAAGCCATCCGTGCTGGTCCCACGGCTCCCTGTGCATTCCCGCACGTCCGGGGGACTCCGCGGGGAGCTTGGCAGAGCTTGGCAGAGCCGCCGCTCCTCGCAGATGGCATCGCACAGCTGCTGCTCGCAGGAGCACCGCGACCTTGCAGGGCTGGGGGCTGAGGCTGCGGCAGGACGGGGGTGGGGACACGGCACTGGCACGGTTAGGACAGGAGGGTGTTGGAGGCGGAGGGTGCCAGGAGGGGTCTGAGCCGGCCGGGCCGGGCAGCGCTGCGGGTCCCGATCCCGCGGCCGGCGGACACCGCCATCTCCCGGCGGCTCCCTGGGCAGCGCCGGGAGTTCCAGGAGGGCTTTTCCTCCTGGTCCCGGCACAGCACAGACTCCTGTCAGCTTTTAGCCGGATAGAAATGCCAGCGATTTCCCTTCAGGTCTCTACCCCTGCCCATCGCTGCCCACAGCGGGAGAAAAGAACTCCTTTGAGTGCTCTGTCCATCCTGCTGAGGAGTCACATCCCAGGATCAATGGAAGGGGAGTATGGCCCTTGAGCCCTCTGAGATGTTGAAATAAGGGGTTACCAGTTTTGCTTTGGAGAGTGGAAAAGGCTATTGAAAAGTTGGAACAAGTTGGACATCCTTCTCTTGAAGGAGAGAAAGGAAAGAAAGGAATTGAAAGATCCCAGAGATGAGCTGGAGGGAGTCCATGGGGGCTGCTGTGTCCTGCCCTTGCAGGCTTTGACTGGAATAAAAGCAAGCCCTTTCTTTGCAGTGAAATAAGTCAGAAACACTGGGAAGAGGCTGGAACAAATCACATATGAGGGGATTTGTCAGGGTGGTCCCATGTGTGCTGTTTGTCCCTGGGTTCAGTGTGTCACAGCTCCCTGGCTGGGGAAGGAATGGTGCTGGTGGGGCATCTTGGAGTGCCAGACTCTGCCCTGGAGACTTGTGGGAGCTTCCTCTGTGTCTCCAGGAAATTGTAGAGCAACAAGTTTTCCCTTCCTATCTCAAGCTTGGTAGAGGTTAGACTGAGGTATCTACCCAATGTCCAAAGTAGGGAAAAGATCTTTGTTCCTGCTCCTGTCCTGGAGAATCTTTTCCCTTAGGGGGACACAAGTCCTGCTGACATTGTAGGGCTGAAAGGCATTTGAGCACCACCAGTTTAAGCAGTTCTCAGATTTGAGCAGAGACTTCACACACTGAAATGGTGCCTCAGGAGCCTCTGCAGCAGCTCAGCTTTGTCCTATGTCTCCTTTGTGTAATGTCACTGTTTCAGGGCACTCCGAAGAAAATCTAATTGTGAATTGAATTGTGTCTCTGACCACCTGTGTAAACTGTTACTTTGGCCTCTTCTGTCAAACTTTAATACAACGTGTGAAGTGTGGAGCATAATCACAGCAGCTTCCAAGCCCCAAAGCAGCTCCTTTGAGAGCTACAGGCTCTAAATGGGACCATCAGTAGCTCTGAGCTCATCAGTGAAAACAATTTAGCCATAGTAAAAAAAATAGCAATTAACTTCCGAGTTCAAGGGGATCTTTAAAACAGAAAAAAAAAAAATGCTTCCAGACCAGCAGAATCTTTATACATCTTAACCTTCCTCTGCTTCATCACAAACATCTGAGCAATGTATTCTGGAACTCTGTTAAAGTGTAACTGCCTGCCTGAGTTAATATTTGATACTGCCATTCCTGAGACATGTAAATATTTATTCTGTAGCTAAGAATTGGAGCAGAAAGGTGAAATTTCATTTTGGTAGCTGAAACAGAGACTGCTGTTTTAAATTTCCATTATGTGATATAGTGCCAGCATTCAGAGAATCATCATGTAGGAATAATTTAATTATAAGCAAAAGAAAAACAACGAGTTTTTGGGGTAGTCAAAGCTAGTTTTGCTTTCAACAGACTGTACAGAACAAGAACCAGTACAAATAGTCATATACTGAATAAGGACTGGTACAAATGGTCATAAACATGCACTGGGCACAAAGAGATCCTGGTGGAGGCATCAGAAAAAGTTGCTCCCCTTTTGCAACAGGATCCCAAGTCCAACAACACAGGGGAGCCTGCAAAGACCTGCTGAGCCTGGAGAGAAGGACACCTTACAATACTGTTGTTTTGAAATAATTGCCCTCTTTGTCTGTGCAGGGTGCCGTGTGCTCGTGCTGGAGTCAGTAAATCTCTTGAGGAAGTACATTTCCTTCCTGGATGTGCCCATCTCCTGCCTCCTGCCCAGGGATGAACTGTTCATCCTCACAGAGGAGGAGACTGAGCAGGCCAAGGTGAGACATGTGGCACCTGCTTCACCTGCTCGAATGGCTCGTCATCATTGAGAAGGCTTTAGTCAAAAGTGTCACATTCACGGGGAATTTCGTAAGTGGGTTATAAATGTCACTAAGGAATGTCTGCAGTGACTTGTAAAACATGAATGGACAAGACAGGTTACCTCATGTGCTGTGTGACAGGACGGGGCTGAGCAGATTTGCAGCTCAGAGGTGTCCAGTAGTCACAGAGCAGTGAGTTTTACAGTGTCCAGGATGCATTTCAGAGGAGACTGGATCCAGCATAATATTCCAAATATATGAGTGGCCTATCAAAGACTGGCATGAGTCCATGCCAGGAACAGCATCCTTGGATCACAGCTGTAGCTAAAGATGGAAACAGCCTGTGAACTTGTGGTCCAAAGAGTTCCCTTCTTTACTATGCATTTTTTATTTTGCTGCATGAGATCTCACACATTTAGTCCACACTTCCCTATATCAGAATCTGATTAGCTCCCCTTCCATAGCATGAAAATGTTTGCCCAGAAAACAGTGCTGTTAATTCACAAATTGCAGAACTTCCCTGTTTTGAGGCTGCTAAAAGGGAGAGTTACACATGGAAATTGCTCAGATAGAGGTGGTGTTCGTTATTCCCATGTGTTTTTTGTTTCTGAAACCTGACCTTTCTGGGCTGGTGCACTATAAATATTCGGTTTCAGCTGGCAGTGTGTGGTCGGAAGCAAATGCAGGGGATGTTCCTGGATACTCACCTATCAGGTTCCTGCTTCCCCACCATGTGAACACTCAGGCATGAGATCACATGGGGAGGAGGAGTTATAAGTGATAAATACACTGTCTCAGCACCAATCTGCAGCTGATAATGTCCTTTGAACAGGACCCTCTGAACATCAGGCAGCCCAACACCAGCAACACGGGGGCAGAGAGGCCCCACGGATTAGGCAGCCTCCCACTGCTCACTGAAAACAGTCCTATAAATTGGCAGTGATCCTCACAGGAGGCCTGGGAAACTGCCCTCACATGAGGCCTGGAAGGTTCCTGTAATGCTCTCTCCACTCTTTTTCCTCCTAGAGGGCCATGCGGTGCCATCGCAGCCAACTCCTCTGGTTCCGTCACCTCTACGTGCTCTTCTCACGGTACATGGTGGTCAATTCTCTGCGCCTCCTGGAGCAGGACATGGCTCACAACTCCAGGAGAGAAGAATGAGCCAAAGAAAAAGGACCATGCCAGGCCCAGGACTAAAGGAAACTCCTGTGTTATGTGCTGGAGAGGATGGGATGCTCCTCGTGTAGCATTCTGCAGGCTACAGAAACCAGGAGTGTGAACTTCCTTCTGAATGTCTTGTTGCCTGATACCTTGAGATGAACAGGGTTTAACAGCTACTCTGCTTTCTCACTGTAGAAGCTTAACTAGGATGAGAAATTTGGATTAACTTAATTAGGAGTTGAATGCAGGAGTATTCTGCACTGGAGAAGATGTGGCACAAACTATTTCCCCAGGAAGGTACAGCTGCAAGGACTGCTTAGCAACTATCTCTTGGTGCTTTTGTAAAATCCAGATATCAGGAGGAATTTTTCAAAGAACACACTATCTCCACAGATACCAGATCTACAAAGACCTTCCTTATTCAGTCAGAACTTTAAAAAGCCAAAGCTTTTGAATAAAACATCAGAAATAATAAGAATTTCTCTAATTGCACTGATCTTTGCTGCTGCTGCTGCTTCTTTCATAAATATTGTGTTGCAGGCTCCACCTTCTCATGAAACACGAGCATTTCTTCTTGCTTCAGAACATGGGGCTCAAGATCAACTCACAAGAGTCTCAGCAGGACATAGGAATGAGGTGCAAGAGACCCAGACTGTAACTAGGTCTTTTATATGGTGACTTAAACTTTAGCACAGCTAAAGGCAAAGTGCCAAACTAGCAACCCTGGAGTGGTTTAAAGAGTAAACCACTGAAAAGTCACAAAGGAATGAGACAATCAGCATAGAAAGATTTATTTAAGAAACAGAGAACAGATAACAGTAATGTAGAGATTGATTTCACCATCCATCACCCAGGAAATCCCAGACTGCAGTTCCACAGCAGTGCTCCAAGTTCAGTTGCTGGAAGGCTGTGTCAGGGTTTTGACATGTCTCTGATGGTCTTATGCTCCCTCACTGCTTTCTCCCATTCCTTGCCATTGATATCCTCTGTGATAATGGTCTGCACCGTGCCATCATCCAGGCAATGGGGAGCTATTCCTGGAGAAAGACAGAGCACATAGAAACCTGCTTCTCAGAGAGTGAGGGAGATGCCTGCACCACTCCATGGATGGGGCACCTCAGGGAATATCAGTGCTATTGCTGTAAGGCTGAGGAGCCTGGATGAGAATCCTGTCCCAGGCACAAGCCCACACATCATAGGTAAGACTGTTTCTTATGGAGGAGCTACAGGTTCAGGCTGCAGTTCCAGATGTTTAACACTTTAGGGACAAACTCTTCAGACACATGCTGTCCTGCTGGCATCCAATGGAGCCTTTACTCAAGGGTTGCTTGGTGGTTAAGTTTGGTTACCACAGCTTCCTCTTGGTACCTACCATAACCATCTGGGTTGGAACGAGGAGTATAAAAGCTCTGGACACCACAGGTCTTGCAGAACGTGTGCTGGGCACAGTGTGTGTTGAAGGTGTATGTTGTCAAGTTATCAGCACCCTAAGCAAATGAAAAGCAGTTTTATATATAAACAGGTTTTCTATATAAATACATGGATAAACTACTTTGGGCCTATAGCCAAGAAATGTAAAATTTAAAATACCACCTTCCTCTCCTGAGACACAGAGTGCTGCATTCATGCTCCTTTTCTGAGCCCCTGTGCTCTGTATGTAAATGTGTCCATAACAGTCAAGCCTCAGAACTGCAGGAGCTCCAACATCACCTCACTAAATAAGATGCACTAACACACCCACACCAGACAGTAGAAAATTCAGCCATTTCCCCCAACCAGCCACACACATATTTAGGATAGAAAACTGGGTGTTGCTTGGATCCAGGCTAACACTGGATTATACTGCTCAAGCTCATGGCCATGCTCTTACTGTGTTTTACTCTACCTGCAGCAGCTTGAAACACGACGCTGGGACAATGAAGTGTCTGTTCTGTTTCTTTGTGCAAATGCTGCAACTGGAAAAGAAAAAGCAGACCTTTCTAGAAGCAGTGGACAAGTTGTAGTGCAGCAGTCAGATCTAGCAGGGACCTCTTGACAACAGAAACTCCACTGACAGTTAGAATGGCTCCCGGGTGGCTTCACAGAGGTAAGTGGTGAAAGTGGACTTGTGGTATCAGTAGTGTTTGGCTGAGCACACCCATGGAACAGACTGACCCTACACAGGTACCCCCATAAGATATCTTCCTGCACCAAACATTATATTTATCACATACACAACTCTTAAGGACACATTCTAGCCCTAAAAAAATCTTTCAGACCCTGCTTGGCCAATCTCGCCACCATTAATTACTTTGCAAACAAGAAAGCAAAGTTCAGAAGTTCACCCGTGAGCAAACTGCTTGCAGGCAAAGGGGGATCACTAACGAAATCAGAGTGTGTTATAGTTTGAGGCACATGTGGTCAGAGATGTACTGTCACTTGAGAAGACCAGGTTAAAAAAGGATCAGTGTGCTCTGAGCCCACTGACTGAGAGGAAATATAAAGCAGATGGCTGAGCACCTGCACTCACTAGATCTCTCCTGACACTTTCTGCATGAGCATGGCTGTGAGACCTGAAGTCCTGCCCAAAGAAGCAGGACCTGAAATCCCCTGGCACTGATCTCACATTGGATCAGGACATAATTAAGGGTAAACCCAATGGAAACAGCTCAGAGGGTGTTCTGCAGCTGTCTCATCTTTTAGCTCTAAGGCTGCAAAAGCAGACAAGCTGATATTCATGTATGAGAACAGGGAACAAAGCAACTCACTTGCAGTTGAACACGTGCAGATCTGGTGAAGCCCAGACCTCAAATCGGATGGCTCCGCAGTGACAGCCCCCCGTGTGCTTGACCAAACCTCTGTGTTCACTGGAGAGAGAAACAACAGAGCTCTTGTGATCATACTCTCTTTTTTTGGCCAAGAAAACAGTAAGGCTATATACAACATTATTCAGGTCCACTTTGAGCAATTGCAGAACACCAGGAAATGTATCCACTCAAATGTGTTTTAATACCCCGTGTCAGAGTGAGGTAGGGAATGGACTTTGTCCTCACAGCAATTGTTTTTGTGGTTTAATTAAAATGGTGAAAAGGAAAGAAGAACAGCAGCTTGAGGACCCTCCACTCTGTACAAGAGAGCTGCCCACCACAGTCCAGGTCACAGTGTCACCCAGGCTGTGTCCTGCACAACCCTACAGAAACCAGGGTTATTGCCACAGGACAACCCGCTTGGAACTGAGAACCGAAATTTCCCACAATTTTCCCCACAACTCCTCCAGCACGACTAAAGTTGCTCCATTTAAAAGCTGGGAAAAGCAGAGATAACTGGATTTTACATAATACTTGAAACGTGTTTATTTCAGATTGTAACTGTGGGGGAATTTTATGATCAAGGAATTTCTCAGCCTGTGCCTCTCCCTCTCTCTGAGTTGCCTCCACAGCAGCGGGGCAGACTCACCGTGCCGGGTCAATCGCAAAACACAAAGGAAAAACATTTTTCCTTTCAGATTTTCCCTCCCACGGACACTTACTGATTACAGCGCGGCGATGATGATGTGCAGCGCTCTGCAAAGAGCGAGCACAGGAAATTGGGTGGAGATTTAGAAGCTGAGCCTCGCGGTGCCCCCAAGGGCGTTTTTACCAGGAGAGCCGTAAAACAGGGAAAGCTTTTTCTCCGTGCTGCCTGCGCCCCCTCCCCACCGCCCAGGTCCCCCCGCCGCCCTTCGCGGCACCTCCCGAAGCCCGTGCACCGCTGTGCGGGTGCGGCCGGGAGAAGGATGCTCGCACGGGCCGGGGCTGGACCGCGGCCCCGCTACTCACTACGCGTCCAGCAGCAGCCGCGCCGCCTCCTCGCAGCTCAGCCCGTGCCGCTTCTGGAAGGCGGCCCAGCGCCCGCTCTGCGCCCCCAGATCGAAGGGGCCGGGGGCGCGGGGGGGCTCAGCCTTCCCCCTGGGCGAGGATCCCCCCGCGTTCCTGCCCCGCGCCCGGCGGGTCCCGCCCGCGGCCGCGCTGCCCTGCCGGGAGCGCCCCATGCGCCCCCCGCCCGCCGCCACCGGGGGGCGCCCCCGCCCCGCGCCGCCCACCGGAGCGGCCAGCGGGAACGCCGGGAACGGGGGGGAAGCGCCGGGAACGGGGAGGCGGCCGCAGCGCGGAAGGGGCTGGGACACGGCGGGACCGCGGGGCGGAGCTGGGGCGCCGAGGGGCGGTGTGTGCCCAGGTGGCCGACGAGGCCGAAGGCAGCGCGGCAGTGATTGTCCCCCTGGTGATTGTCCTGTGTTCGGCTTTGGGGCCCTGGCGACAAAGAAGGGACGTTGAAGGGCTGGAGCGCGTCCAGGGAAGGGCAGCGGAGCTGGGGAAGGGGCTGCAGCACAAGTGTGATGAGGAGGGCTGAGGGAGCTGGGGGGGCTCAGCCTGCAGGAAAGGAGGGTCAGGGGGGTCCTAATTGCTCTCGACCCTCTGAAAGGAGGGCGAAGCTGGGGGGGGACTGTCGGGCTTTGCTCCCAGGGAACAAAAAAAAAATGGGCCTGAAGTTGCACCAGAGGAGGTTTAAGTTGGATAATAGGAAAACAATTACTCATTGAAAGGGTGTTCAAGCACTGGAACAGGCTGCTCAAGGAAGTGGTTGAGTCACCATCCCTGGAAATGTTCAAGAAACGACTGGATGTGCCACTTGGGGACATAGTTTAGTGGCGGACTTGGCAGTGGTGGGGGACATCATCTTAAAGGTTTTTCCAACGATTCTGTGATTCCATGATTCCAGGGTCTGGGGCACAGCAGGGGCAGGTGGGCACAGTGAGTGAGCAAAGCTGGAAGTCACAGGACGTTCATGGCCCAGACTGTTCACGGCGTGTCCCGAGGGACAGCGGGCTCACTTCTCCCACCTCAAACCCCTGCTTAGGCCAGGCATGCCAATTATCCACAGGCATCCCGAGGTTTTCCCTCATTCTGAACATATGATGCCTCCCATACTCAAGGATGTGAAGGACCTGAGGGGCTGCTAAAGTCTGTTGTTTCACATCTCTGCTATGCACAACCCTCATTTAGATACAAGATCACTGTGTGACAACAGGCCTGGGATCAGGATGTGCCTTTGGAAGAGTGTTTGAAGTCATTGTGGCAGCCTGGTAGAGAAATGGCTTCTAACAGGATTCCCACTGGACAGCTTTTCACAAATTCTGCCACCAAAGTCTAAGGAAAACAATCAAGAAAGTTAATACCTTGAAAAACAAAAAACAACCAAACCAAAAACAACCAAAAACAAATAATCAAAAACCCAAATCAAACCAACGAAGAAAAAATTTAGGAAAATGTGAAATCACTCCACTAGTGGTAAATATCTCACAAAAAGCTATTCCTGAGCATGTGAAAGCCAATGCTGTTTCTCAAGTAAAACTATTCAATTCAGGGAAAAGTCCAAATTTTGGAGGTGTCCAAGTCACATTTGGTTGGGGGGGAAAAAAAATCACTCCAAGGATGAACTTTGTGCCCAGTGTTTCAGGACTGGGTGTTTATTTTGTTTGACTTCTAATCAAGGATTTGTATTCAACAGGACTTTATGTCTTGCCCTTTCCAAGTAGGGGAATGGGGAAAGATGTAAACAAGTGAGCTGACGGTCTGTGGAGAGGCAGAAGGTCAGGTCTCAGCCAGGAATATGTCAAATGACAATGATGAATGAAACATCTATCAGCACTCTCTGGCCTGGAAAAGAGCTTTAAAAACATGCTACCACAGTGTGCAAGCTGCATCCTGAGATGGCACATGCCACGATTTGCATAACAATCCTGTGGCTCAGCACTTCTCCGATGATAGGAAAGGGCACTGAGTTGCAATTTCCTGTTACCCCTCAGGTGAATCTCTGCATTGGTTACTCACTCTAATGGAACCATTTTAATACACCCTGTGTGACAAATTCTGGCCCGTGCCAGCGTGTTCATCTGCAGCTCCTGATCTGAGCCACTCCCAGACCTTTAGTCACACTAGATTTCGTGTTAGTCACCTTATATTTTGGGAAGAAAAAGTCGCTGAGGTGAAACTGGAAACGCACTGAACCTGAGCCTGTGCAGGTCGCAGCAGGGGTTCATTTCCCTTAGCACAGAGACAGCAGCAAGCACAGGTTTCAGCCTACATGGTCTGTCCTGTCCTAAAAACACTGAACTGCTCCACACTGAAATCCAGAACGTGTTTTAGGAGCTTGTTAGTGATCAGTTCACAGAAATGACCTTCCCTCTGTACACGTTCAAAAAGCAGCTCCAGGGAGAAAACTCTACCATGTTTGCAGTCCTTTAATATCTGCAAATCTGTCGCTCTCTGTGCCCCCCCCCCCAATTAATTCAGCTTATTTTAAATGTAGAAAGCGTTTTGAGAAGCTAAATTCTCTTCCCCTGTGATGTTTCAGGATAAAGAACTGGAGGATAAAAATGGAAGAACAAAATTCAGTTTGGTTTCCTACGGCCACAGTAAAGAAATTCTTCCTCCTTTTTCATTTGTTCCTTATTTTACTGCAGAGGATTCTCTGAGCTCAGATTTGGCTCTCACATAAATAATCAGTTCAAGAGCTTTACAGAGGAGCTCGGGATGATGACAAATTTCACAGGTATTCTGAGTTGAAAGCTCTAAATTTCAGTGATCACATACTGTATTGTCAGTGTGCCTGGGCAGCAGGTGCTTCCTAGTGCCCAGAGAGTTAACAGCTTTCATTTCATTAATCCAAAGCTGATGCAATGTTTGACAGACTTTAGCAGGGCCCATAGCTTGATGAAAAATGTATTTGCTCTTAAGCTTGTGAAGCAAAATGGAGAAGGAAGAATTATCCAGACAGATGATGGGATAGACAAGAGGAAAAGTCCAGTAAATCCCAGTTGGTTCTCTGTGTAGGTGGCTTGTGATACTCAAAGTCCAACAGTTGACGTGTTCCAGTGTTAAAGTACAAAGGGGTTTTTCTGTGCCATCTCAGCTCTGCTTGTATAACAATGACTCAGCTCTGCAGCTCTGGCTCACAGCCCACATTGAAATTCTGTCTGTAGGAGCATTTTCACCCCCAAAGCAGCACTGAAAGCAGCTACATGTTTGTGGGTGAAAGGGAATTAGGAACTGTGATGTTTTTTATCTAATAAGCAGGGGACTAGGACTTGTATATAGCTGACACCACACTGAAAAGAACAGGTTGTTAAAACTACACGGTATGTTCAGGGGAGAAAAATGTCAGTGCTTGGTTTTTAGTCTCCTGGGGGAGGGGGAAGAATTCTGGACATTCTGGACATTCTCCTCACCATCAAAGGATCCAAGCTGGATCTGAAAACAAAGTGCAGGAGGTATCACCCCTGGGCCAATGGATAAAGCCTGGTCAGAACAGCCTTGGCAGTGTTTGTTTTTGTTCACTGTCACGGGGGTTCTATTGAACATATTAACAATTATTAACAGCATTTTAGGACTTAATTCTGTCTGTCTGTCTGTTTTTCAAGGTGCTTCTTTGCTATCCTGCTGAAATTCCTCACCCCAGAAACCACAAGCTAAAAGGGCTCCGAGGCAGCAGAGAGGACGTGAACAAAGAGCTCCCTCCCTGCACTGCAGCTTGGATTGGATCCAAAACACTCAGGGCAGAGGCAGACTGGAGACATGCAGACAAGTAATTTTTAGAATAGACCTAGTTATTAATTGTTGCTTTCACTGGCACAACATGCAAACACAAGCCTGTGATTTTAGCCCAATGGTGGCTTTATAAAATGCCCTCTGTAAGTCTCCTTCCATCAGAGCAGAGTGAACTGAGACGTGTTCCTCTGGGTCATTCAGACCTGCAGAGAGAGATGTGCCCAAGCCTGTTTATCAGGGCAGCACAGATCTTACAGCTGAATCCCATGTGTCCTGCAGAGTTAAAATATTCTTTAAACAAACAGGGAGACAGAGGAGTATCCCTCATTTTCCTCCTTTTACTACCAACCTATTTGTTTTCCTTAGGCTTTCAGCTCCTGAAGTTGGAAGCTTATTAAAAACTTTGTTTATTGAAGGGGGGTTTTTTTTAGCACAAGGCTTTAAAAACAAAACTCAGAGAGTTGTCTTTTTTTGGTAATCTCATAATATTACAGTCAATCTTACAGTACTTAGAATTATGACTCACTATTTTTGTAACCCTTGAACTTGGCAGCACAGGGACAAGCAGTAACATGCCACGAGTCTGTTTGTCTCGTGGGTGGAACTTCAGCAAAGTCTGGGTCTTATTGCAGTGTTACAGGCTTGGGGAGAATATATTTATCTCCACAACTGTAAATAAGTAAATATAATTATCCTGTGTTATACACACTGAGAGAGATCTGAGGTAGGTGTGAGTAATGTTATGAGATAGGAATATATATATTTATAGTTTATATATATTGGTTTCTTCCCTGTGGCAAGTAGCCCTATTTTTGTCTGAACAAACAGTAACTGGACTTGCAACACACCCTCAGAAGGCCTGACTGGCTGTCCCAAGCTAAACCTTGTAACTAAAGATGAGCAGATTGCTTCAGTCCACATTGCTCATGGAAAAACGACACCTCGTTGCTAGGACATTAGCCTACATAAAAAGCAGGCCCAGCTTGTGTTCCAGAATGTACAGATTCGTTGGAAACATTTCCCTGACCCCAGATTCTTCTCCTCTGAAAGTAGGTTGCTTGTACTACTGCCCAGTGACCTACTTTTGAAACCACTTGGAAAGAAATCCGTGTTCCCAACTGCAGGCCCCATGCCCTGGTGAAGGCTGGAGCCACCTGTGCAGCCAGGCCAGTCACAAGATACAGATTTCTGGGGTTTTTTTCAGCTTTGCATTTGTTTATATACAGTTCAGAGTCAGCTGCTTCATGATTTTTATTCACCAGAAGCTACTGGACGAAGAGTGGGATGTTTGTTAAATACATGTACTTTGTACAACCACAGCAGTTCCCACACCACAGGATTTAGCCATTCTAAAAAAAAACAAGGGAAGGCTCCTCTGCTTTTTGGTTTATACAGAAAGGAAAAATTGACAGAAATTTCTTCTTCTTCTCTACCTACAAGGACATTAAAAAGAGGGACATGCACAGTGAAATCCTTAATACAAACACTGCCCAGGCTTTACATTAGCCTGTGGTTCATCTCCAGCTTTACAGACATGGCATTTCACGTTGGTAAATATTAGTTCCTCGTGGCCTCCCTCTCCAGACTCCACGGCAGAGCCTGTCCCTGGAGCAGAGCCTGGGATGTACAGCGTGCCCAGGCCGGCCTTGGAGCAAACATTCCGTCCCCCTGGCACCACCAAACAAAACCAGCCTGGTGGAAACACCGAGCAAAACTGGCAGCACAAAGCATACAAACGGGAAATTGCCCAACTCTGCCTTTTGCTCTAAATTTATTTAGCCAAATAATATTTCCAAGGTTGGCTATTGCCATGGAGCTGTCTCTGAACGTTCAAGTTACCATTTTTTCCCTCTTCCTGTTTCTACAGTGCAAGTAATTATTGTTAGGATGATTTATTTCCTTTTTACTGTAAACCAGGAGGTTCTAGAAACCCTGTTAGGAGAAAAGAAAGCAAAAGGGTTTTGTTGTTGTTGAGGTTTTGTGCTTTTGTCTAGGTTTGAGAGGTTTTTTTAGGGGGAAATAGAGCAGCTCCGTGCTGAATCTTGCCATTCACACGAGTGCTGATGCTTTGTGAGGGGAGGATTGAACAAGGTCATTTGCCTTCACTGAAGGAGCAGCAGATAAAGCTGCTAAAAACACATAAAAACCTTCTTGGATTTTGTGTATCCAGCTTTAATATGACATAAAATGAGTCAAGAGACAGACTGAAAGGTATGATGAAGCCTAATTAACCCGGGGCACATTTCCAGATCAGCTCACAGAGGGAAGTTGCTCCATAACCGATCAAAGCTTCCTGTTCTGGAGGCGAGTAAACAAGCATTTGAATTACAAATGTCAGCATTTCATCACGGGGCTTGTTTTGCAGCCTCACATTAGAGAATTAACCGGTCAGCCCGGTTCCAGCCAGTTCCAAGGGCAGCTCAGGAGCTGGGCCGCGTGACTGGGGCCGCTCGTGTCACACACCGGGAGCCGCCAGCGCTCCCCAAACTCCTAAATTATGTATTCCACCAGCTTTGCCAACTCAGTCCTGCTTTTCCCGGCTTCTCCTCTCAGCCTGACAGGACAGGACCAGCCCTCCGGACTGTTCTGGGCTTTCCTGTGAATTCTCAGCCATCCCAGGGAAGGGGGCAGTCAGAGGCACTGGGGGTCACAAATCGCTGGCACCAAGGGTCACCCCCCCTTTTTGGGGGGCACCTTTGCTCTAGTCCGTGCCAGGCTTTTCCCTGAGCACTGCTGGGGTTAAGACAGGGGTTAAAAAGCCACAATGTCACACAATTCCGATCCCCGTCCCCTCAGGGTCCGGGTTCCCCTCAGCCCCCTTCCCCCCCCCGAAATCTGCCCCGCCAGGCGGCGCCCCCTTAGCAACAGCGTGATCTCACCGCGCACCAATCAGCGCCGAGCGGCGCCGAATCTTCCAGAGCCTTCCCTGCAACCGCCACCCCCGCCCCTCGCCAACTGCCCCTCGCGTCAGCCAATCAGCGGCCGCCCTGCGTCACGTCTCACCAATCACCGACGGACTTCCCGGTCGCCCTACGGCCGCCTAACGCAGCGCCTCGAGGGAGGACGTTTCCAGATCCATCCGCGCCCTCAGAAATTTAGGGATTTTGAAGGGTCTGAGCCCCCTCACTGAGACCCCGGGACCTCATTTTTGCCTGGAAGAGAGAGTGGAGCGGAAAAAAGGCGAGTATTTTCCATAACAGCGGTTTTTTCCTGGGGACTACTTTGCGAGGCGGATGGACACGTTTCTCGGAATGGGCGGGGACTGTGTGTCGCCGGCCAGATAAATAGGGGCGGGGTGTACGTCAGTCGGCATAGCCGAGCGGCAGCGACTGAGAGATACTGTGAGGGATCAGCGTTCAGGGCCGGAGACGTGAGTGCACTTGGGGGGAGATCGGGGAGCGGAACGGGAGAGACGGGACGGTTTTGCTGGGCAGGAGCAAACCAGACGGGGTGGGCGATGCTGGGCGAGTTGGGGGAGTTCGCGGAGCGAGCTGAGGCGGGTTGGGGTGGAGGGGGCGGGCAGGATCGCGCAGTGTTTTGTGTTGCTCTGAACCGCGTCGGTGAGAGCTGAGGGGAGGAGGGGGGGGGGAATCAGAATTAACCGCCATGCGAGAGGGCGGTGTCGCTGTGGTGAAGATGGCGGGGGCTGAGGCGCCTCGCCCGGAAGGCGGCTGTGAGTCACGGCCGGGGCGGGCGGAGCGGCCCCGCCGCCGCAGGGCGGGTCCCGGCCGGGATCCGGGGCCTCCGGGGCCGCAGGGCTGTGTGTAAAGGGGGGCCCGGGGGCTCCGGTGCCGCAGTGCGCGGGGGTTCGGTGCTGAGGTGCCGCGCTGCTGCCCTGCGGGAGGGTCTGGGGGTCCCGGCGCTGCCCTGCGGGGCGGGGAACGGAAAGGGATCTGGGGGCCCCGGTGCCGCAGTGCTGCGCTGAGGGGGTGAAGAGGAGGCCGTCTGGGTGAAAGGGGACTCTGGTAAAAGGCAGTGTAAGGAATCTGTTATACAGCAGACGGTGCTTCAAAAGAGGGTTAGTTATTCAAGTTGGAGAAAGCTCGTAGAAAATACGACTTTAAAAATATACGAGTTCTAATTGGTCTTTACCTGGTGTGAAACAGCAACAGTAATCCCTTTATTTAGGATTTGCTAAAGGCTTTATTAAATAGCTGGAGCTGAAACACCTGTATGTCTTGCAGGTCAACATGCAGATCTTTGTGAAGACCCTGACTGGCAAGACCATCACCCTTGAGGTTGAGCCCAGTGACACCATTGAAAATGTCAAAGCCAAGATCCAGGACAAGGAAGGCATTCCCCCAGACCAGCAGAGGCTGATTTTCGCTGGGAAGCAGCTGGAAGATGGTCGCACCCTGTCCGACTACAACATCCAGAAGGAATCCACCCTGCACCTTGTGCTGCGTCTGAGGGGTGGGATGCAGATCTTTGTGAAGACCCTGACTGGCAAGACCATCACCCTGGAAGTTGAGCCCAGTGACACTATCGAGAATGTCAAGGCCAAGATCCAGGACAAGGAAGGCATTCCCCCAGACCAGCAGAGGCTGATCTTTGCCGGGAAGCAGCTGGAAGATGGTCGCACCCTGTCCGACTACAACATCCAGAAGGAATCCACCCTGCACCTTGTCCTGCG
>JAWWLV010000053.1:3661237-3672551 GCA_035041135.1 Platyrinchus mystaceus | reverse complement strand
TGGATCTGTCTGGCTGGGGTGACCTCTCAGCTGGCAGCGATTCCTTTCCCAGCAAGTTGCACATTCCCCTTCCTCCCTGTGAGCTATCAAAACCAGATGTGCAGAGAGAACTCTGCTGTCATGCACTTTTGTGGGCTGATTTCATTCCTTGGCTGCAATGGTGGGATGCCTCCAATGAAAGCTGGGGGAGAAGCCCAGGAGGATTTAAACCCGTTAGTCTGAGCTAAACTCCTGGGCCCAAACCTCTGTTGATATCACAGTAAATTAGATGTAACACAACTAAAGCAAACTGAGCTAAATCAGTGCAAGGCTGGAATGAGAAAGGGCTAAGAGAGATGAGATCTTGCCTTGCATTTATCTCTTTGTTCTTTATAGGCTGTTCTGTGGGTCTTAATGAGTCATTAAGAAGTCATCATGGAAAGAAGAAGCAGCTTTGCCTTGTTCCTGGATCAGCTTCATTTTGAAACACAGGAATCTGAGAAATAAGCTTGTAATCTCATGCAAGACCACGAGGAGGAAAAGGCACCCTGCCATTTAATGGGTGTATTTATAGGAAGGTCGTCTCACAGGCTGCATCTGACTCAAAGTCGAAGCCATCTGGGAATGTTTCTGTGGGTGACGACCACATTCCAGGAAGCGTCACAGCATCCTGCAGTCCTGTGGGATGGGGATTGCTTTAGGCTCTCATTTGGCTCGTGGTAGGTCTGGAAGAAAGAAGCCACAGCCAGAGTTCAGTGTGTCATGATGTGACACCCCTTCTCAATGTTTTAGGACCAGTGGTTAACTAAACTCTCAGGATTTCCCCTGGAACGCGCCCCTGCTGCCAAGGTGTGGATTAGAAGAGCTTTTTACCATTTTGTTGGTTTAATAAGATTCTCTAGTTGAGCTCCAGACCACATAAATGGCTTTGTGAAGCATCAAGAGTACAGGTGAGAACCCTTGCAGCAGCATCCTCTGGGGAAGGCTGTTGAGGCAGCGGGTGCTGGATGTCATCCCATGCTGGTGCTGTGGGAAATGATCTTGCTGCCTGCTTGGGGCTGTTCAGAGAGGGAGAGAAAGAACTGAAACACGTGGTGTGGGTTGATTCCTCTGTCCCCCAGGGGTCCTGTTTTGTGAGTGGTAAGTGAAGCAGTATTGGGGTGTGTGCATGGTCCCAAGGACAGTCAGTTGTAGGGATATCCAGTCCATACTCCCAGGAGCCCAGGAGAAGCCTCTCCAAGATTTTCACTCCTTTGGAGAACCAGCACATTAAGAAATGGGCACAAATTAAGTAACCAGTGGCCTGAGTGTTTCTGAACTGGGGCTGCTTTGTGCAGTTCCCTGTGCTCGTGATGAGCAGCTGATTTTGTAGGGTCACATTCTGGTCACCTTATTTACTCACACAGTTTATGCTGCCTCGTAACCGGGGGGTGTGAATTTGGGTGAGGAGATCTGGCTTCCCACAGGAACAGTTGAGCTCAGCTGTTTCCAGGCACTCTTGCTTGTCCTGGGGCTGAGTGAGGGAGGCTGTGACAAACCTCACAACTGCCCCACGGGCTCTGGCACTGTCAGGGACAAACCCACCTCGTGCCCTGAGCTGGGAGGGGGCTGTGCTTGGGAGCCACGAGGCGCTGGCTCTGTGAGTGCAGGCAGGGGTTAAGCATTCTGAATTTGCAATAGCCAGGCAGCTTTCCCATATAAGAGCACTGCACTCATTGGCTCTCTCTTTTACTGAGAAATCTATCTAGTCATTTCCTGTGCAAGCCCTCCTTCACTTTGCAAAAAGCCATCCAGTTGAGTAAATAACAGGAACCTGTGGTTATTCCTTGGATTCTCTCATGGACCACCACCAACCAGGAGTTCAACGTTGTGCCATTAGCAGACTGCTAATGTGAACATGGTCTTCTCTGCAGAAGAGGAGGACTCCCACCCATGGATGTAAATAATTTTGGGTCTGCTTTCATGCTTATTAACACTTGTTGGTATTGGACTTGGTTTCTACTGAGAGATTATTTACCATCTGAAGGCTCTGTTGGGACTCCTTGTCAGATCTGTTCTTGGGTGGAGCTTGCAACAACTTGGGGTAAGTGCTGTGCTCTTCCTGTTCTGACAGCAGGGCTTGGTGGGGTCTCAGAAAGAAGTAACTCAGTTCTTGAGTGGAGAAGTGGAAGTTGAGCTGGCAAGCAGAGAGTGCTCCCTGTGCTTCCCAGGGATGCACCAAGTGGGTGTAGGGTCCTTTTTATAGGACCATTTTGCTCTTGCTTTTAAACCAGACAGTCTGTCTGTACAAGACTGACAGTAAATAACTCTCCTGAGCGCTGTGGAGGGATGGAAACTGCAGCTGAGAAATGATTTGGGGGAAAGGAAGACAGCAAAGCACAAGCAAACTATTGTGGAAGTACAAATAGCCCTCTGAAGGATCAGCAAACGTACCAGTAAGTGTTCTGGGGAAGGAAGTAAGTCTGAAACAGCATTATGGGGTGTTTGCCTGTGAGTGCAGAGGAATGTTTGTCATTAGAGCGCAGACTAAACTGAATGTCTGAATTATCATAACGGTTTGTCTTGAAATTAGCCCTTGGATTTCTTGCTGTGAGCCGCATAAAGATGCTTTGTGGCTGTTTTCTGCCTAAGAACTGTGTTTTTTCACACCCTAATCTAAGCCAAATTGCTTATGCTGTGTCCATTTACCTCTTTGCTGGTACAGGCTATGGAGTCTGGCTGTAGTCCCAGCAAGGGAGATTTCTCCTCAGAGAAAACCTGTTAACCGTTTGGAGGGAGTGCATGGGAAGGAGGCAGAGTTATTAACAAAAGCTCTGCTGCAGGTTGGTAATTGTGGATGTTTAATTACAAACGGTGTGAACCTGCAGTCACACTGACTTCAGGCAGTGTGTGTTGGGTGTGGTCTGAGATATATCCAGAAATATGTGAAGAGATGTCTTAAAAGAGTCAGAAAGGAGTTCAGGATGTGTTAGATGAGAGAAGGGCTGGGTGCTCTGCTGAGGCTGATGCTCTCTGTGCAGCAGGTTTGGGTCAAGCTGTGCTCTGTGCAGGTTCCCAGGGCAGGGAGTGTCCCCAGGGCAGCTGGGCAGTGTGTTTGCCTGTGCCATGGAGCTGGGAGTTCAGAGCCTGTGCTCTCATGGAGAGCCAACAGCTCCAAATATCTGGGCAGACCCCACTCATTTTGCCCCAGGATGAAATGCATGAGGGGGACACAATTTGTGCACGTGTTTGCCCTGTGTAAACAGTGCAATGCTCCCCAAGGGGCAACATGAACAGACTTATCACTGTTCCAGAGAAGGCCTTATCATTTTGGCCACTTGGTGACCAGCCTGTGTTGGTTGCCCCCAGACAAGGACAATGATCACAGTCTCCTAAAGAGCCACTTTCCTTGCCTTTTATGTAAGGAACCTGTGCTGCTGCCAACAGGTGAGGTCATCTCACAAAGGGGGTTCAGATGTGCTGCAGACAAGTTTGCAGCCTGTATTTCATGAACTGCTTTTGAACTTCTCCAGTGGAACTCTGCTCAAGACCCTGATCCTTTATTCAAATAGTGCTACTGCAGAGAGTTTTACTGATTCTCCCTCTCGAAAGGGACCCAAAGTCAACTGTAGAACACTGGACACATTCTGGGTTTGTGATCAAACTCTTAATTCTCCCCCTCCCTCACAGGTTTAGTCCCCCAGCAGGGACTGCAAGACCATCTGTCCTAGAAATGGATAACTTCACAAACGGGCAGCCAGGCCCAGGCCAGAGGAACAGGTTCATAGGATTGCTGGAAACCGATGACAGTGTCCAGGAAGATAAACCTGCCCCCAGTAAAAAGGAAGAAAGACCCGGGCCTGGAAAGAAAGGAGAGCCACGACCCTTGGAGACACCTTACCAGAAGGAGAGCAGTGAATTTGCTCCTAAAATCAAGGTTAATCTGAATTATCGGCCAGGACTCGTCAGCAAGTGAGTAATTGTTGGGTATGGGAAGGGGGTGATAAGGGTGATTTGTACTGATCCCTGCCCTACATGGGGGCCTATAGACTTTACCAAGTCCAAACTAAAAGTGGCAATGTAGGAATATTACAGGCATCTGGTGGGAGGGCATTAAAAGCAGAAAGGGGATCTGTTAGGCCTCTCCTGCTGCCCCTGGAAGGTGCAGACCTGTTGGGGCATATTTTGGGTAGATCTGAGCTAACACTAAGAAGCCACGTTGGGTGTCAGAGCAGCTTCTCATGGAGCTCTGTCCAGCTGAGCTCTTCTTGCCAGGGAGGGATGTAAAGCAGCTCACAGAGTGCTTCCACCATGTGATGGGCCTGACTCTGGTCCTGCAGCTATCTTGGGCTTCTCTTTGAGCTCTGGATGCGTGCCAGGGTTGCACATCAGACTGGATCTGGGAAGAGCTCCAACTGATGGAAAGAGCAGCCACTTAAGAGAATTCTGGGAAATAACAGTCTCTATTTTTCCCTCGACTCAAAAATAAAACAGTTGTTTTTTTTTTTTTTCTGACAAACTTTCCTCCCTCCCTCCCTCCCTTCTTACACTGTCCCACTCATGGCACTCTCCTGTCTCTGCTCTCCAGAACTTCCTAACACTTGGCACTTTTCCCTGCAGCCCAAAGGACCCAAATCGCTTTGACAGGGACCGTCTGTTCAGCGCAGTCACCAGGGGCACCCCCGAGGCACTGGATGGTTTGCTGGGGTACTTGAGGAGGACCTCCAAATTTCTCACTGATTCTGAATACACAGGTAGATTCCTGCTCAGTATTCCATGAACAGGCTTAGCAGGGAAATCTGCTCATGGTTATTTGCCTTCTCCAGCCTTCTGCCCGTGCTTTTATTTTCTAATGTTCACCTGAGGATGGAGAATGCCATTAATTAAATATATCCTAAGGTTTTTGCCTCTACTGCAGACTAAAAATACTGATAAAAACCTTTAAAATAACGATTGTCTTTGGTCCTAGAGAGCAGTTTGAGTTCTGAATCAAGTAATACAGCTGTGTGCAAAGTACACACACAACCCATTCAATACTCTCTTTCTGCCAGATGCAAAGACTGGGAAAACCTGCTTAATGAAAGCCCTGTTGAACTTAAAAAATGGAAAGAATGACACAATCCCACTCTTGCTGGAAATAGACCAAAAGATGCAGAATCCCAGGCCACTTGTCAACGTGTCATGCTCTGACTGCTACTACAGAGGTGAGGTTTGTGTTGTGGTGCTGTGGCAGAGCAGCTTCCCCGTTAGACAGGTGAGATGTGCAGGCACAGGGAAAAGGAGGGGAACTGGAGCTTATTCAGCACTGCAGATCCAGAGTTATGGTGCAGTTACAGCCTACTCACCTTTTATTTTCTGATTCTGCTGCTGCATCTTCTTCGGCCTTGAATTACACCCTGCTGCCAGCTTCGTTCTTGGTCTGTAAACCAGAAATGGCACAAGTTTAATAACCCAAGAAATGAGAGGATTTGCCTGGGAAAGCACAAAAAGCAATTCCAAAAATGAGAAAGAAATAATGTATCATTATGACACGTGAGTTCTGCTGTTTGGGTTGTGCTTTCGATAGCAAACGTGCAGCACGGTCGTGTACATGTATGGTTGTCTTAATCCTCTCATGGCTGCTTGGGATCTCAGTGCCAGGCAGGAGTAATTGCCTGGTCTTGTGTTGAATTTCAGATAGTTTTGAGGTTTGTCTTCTGCCTCAGTGCCTGCAACGTTCCAAGGACTGCAGTTGAAAGCGCTGAGTTGCCCCCCCAGCCCTGCCCAGCTCTGGGGCTGCAGTTGCTGTGCAGAACATGCAGCTTTTGCTCAAGTCCTGTCCTGTCCCCTCTGAGAGGGGCACAGGGTGGCAGGTTTTGCTGTTTCCTCAGGCCAGACAGCACTGCACATTGCCATAGAGAAAAGGAGCCTCCCTTTAGTGAAGCTGCTGGTAGAGAATGGAGCTGATGTCCATGCCAGAGCCTACGGGGAATTCTTCAGGAAGAAGAAAGAAGGGGTTTACTTTTATTTTGGTGAGTCAGAGTGGAACATGTTCCTTCTCTTTTTTTATTGCCATACTGTATGTGACATCACTAATTCTAGTTGGGTTTGCCCATCTGTGCATGAGTTGCCATCTCCAATGTCCTTTAATCAAGCCCTTGACTTACTTGAATGGCAGAATCCTTTCACATCTGGGATGTCCAATTAGTATTTGCCATCATCTTTGGTTTTATGTATTTAATCCTATCTGAGGGGCTTCAGATAGAGACCAATACTTGGTTAGGTTAACCAAATTGGAGGTCTGGGAAAGTGTTTCAGCTGGCCCCAGAAATAAAGAGGAACTGTTTACTGCAAAACACTTTCTGAATCTAGAGACACTGAGAAAGAATATGTTCTGTGTTCCAGTGATAAAACTCTAGGCTAAATATGTTTTCCTAGAATTGCTTTTTATTTATTTATTTATTTATTTATTTATTTATTTATTTATTTATCTTTTACCCCTTTTTCTGCTTCCCCTCCAAATATTGTGTCCTGATCTCTTCAGGTGAACTTCCCCTCTCCTTGGCTGCTTGTACCAACCAGCTTGACGTGGTGGACTATCTTCTAACCAACCCCCACCAGAAAGCCAGGCTCCAGGAGCAGGACACACAGGGCAACACAGTCCTCCATGCCCTGGTGATGATTGCAGATGACACTGAGGAGAACACCAAGTTTGTGAGCACAACATACGTTGAGATCCTGAAGGCAGGTGTGAAGCTTGACCCAACGTGTAAACTGGAGGAGATAGTGAATTATGATGGGTTAAACCCTCTGCAGCTCGCTGCCAAGACAGGCAAAGTGGAGGTAAAGACAACCAGAGGGAATCCCTGGGGTTGATGGGGAACAAGGGAGAGTGCAATGTGCACCCTCAGTGTAGCAGTGGGGTTTGAGGGAGGAGCATCTCGCACCCAACCCATGGTAGCGCTGCTGACAGGGGTCGAGGAGGTCACCTCCAAGTCACTGAGTGTCCTGCAGAGCCTCAGCTGGCTGCTGCTCTCTGTCCCACCCAGGAGAGCTGGCCTGGACTGAATCTGGTTCTGCTCCTGGAAGAGCAGATACAAGATGTGGTTCGTTGCCTGCTTTTGGCCGAATCCTGGTGTTTGGTGCACGTAGGGCACAAATCCAGCTGTGCTGCAGGGGGAGGTGGTTTGGGTACAGCTCTGTCCTTCTGCACCTTCATCACATGCGTGGCTTTTCTGTGCCCCTGGCTTCTCTTCAGATCTTCAGGCACATCATCCAGAGGGAGATCAAGGACCCCGTGTACCGGCACCTGTCCCGCAAGTTCACCGAGTGGACCTACGGCCCCATCCACGTGTCCCTCTATGACCTGTCCTCCCTGGACAGCTTCGAGGAGAACTCTGTGCTGGAGATCCTGGCCTACAGCAGCGACACCCCGGTGAGGGCTTCACTGCAACACCTTCTTCTGTCCTTCCACAGTGTTGCTGTGTAATTGTGCAAATCACTTCGAGTTAGTCTGGTGTTTCAGATGATAGTTTTTCTGAAAAAGAAATCCATAGTGGGAAGGTTTGCAGGTTTTGTTATTTCCAGTCTGCTTGGCCTGCCTCTGCTCACCTGTAATTCGAGAGAAATTTTTGATCCTTTGGTTGTCCTAAGTCTGGGTGTGCCCAAATACCTTGATGAAGCCAAGCCAACCATCTTATGGGGTGGTTGATTTCTCTCATACTGCAAGGCCTGACTGAATAAACCCTTAGTGATTCCCCAGCTGGAGCCACTGAGCTCCAACACTTAAAAAAACAATCCTCTGCTGAGTTTCCACCCCTGTTGACACACGGGTCCATTTTTGCTGTTTGTTTTCCCACAGAACCGGTACAAGATGGTGGTTTTGGAGCCACTGAACAAACTGCTTCAGCAAAAATGGGAAACTTTTGCTTCCAAGAGGTTCTACTTCAGTTTTGTCTCGTACTTGTCGTTCATGATCATCTTTACAGCCATCGCCTACTATCAACCCTTACGGGTAAAGGTGGGTCCAGTCTTTTATCTGGAAAGGCCTGGATGGATGGAGCAGAGTTTGAAAGGTTATGTGTGGTTATCATCACTGCCTCTGCCTGTCTTCACAGGTCTGGGTGTTCTTGTTTTTGTCTTGCAGCCTTCATTTCCAGTGGAATTCACAGCTGGAGGCTTCCTGTGGGTCTCTGGACTGATCATTATCTTGTTAGGAGGCATTTATCTCATCTTTGCTCAGGTATGGGGGTCTCTGGCCTGGTTTCATTGTAAGAAAGCAAAACCAAAAAGGGAACTGCCACTGACATGAAGGCAGCAGATTCAGTTCTCCTGACATCAGGATGTGCAGGAGGGAATTCTGCTCTGGGACAGGTAGTGTCAGTGGGATCTAGCAGTGACAGGGGTGGCACAAGCTGGGCTGCTGGGCAAGAGGAATCATAGCTTCACAACAGCAAATAATTCTGAGAGACTTCTGTGATTTATGGTATTAAAATGCATCCCTGGCATTTAATGCAGTCTATTAATAAGGACATGGGCCTGAGCCATGATTCAGCCCTTGTTTATCCTTGCCCTTTATAAATAAGGCCTTTTTTTGTCTTAGAAGTATGACTAACTGAAATTTGGGATCTCGAAGATGAAAGCATGAGGAGGAGCTCGTGGAGCAAAGCTTTCCCTCGAGCCATAGGCTGTGTGTGATCACTCTCTAACCTGCCCTGGTTTTGCTGAATGGCTCCCACTGATTTCTCTCTCCCAGAGTCTGTACTTGAGGAGGAGGCGCCAGTCCCTGAAGACCATGTGTTCTGACAGCTGCATCGAGATCCTCATGTATGTCCCTGCTGGGGTTTTGCACAGTGCAAGTTTGGTGAAACTGGTTCTCTGCTGTGTGTCTCTAACATTGCTAGAGAGGTGGTGAGCAGGAAACATTGATCCTCTGCCACTGACTCTTCCCATCCCTGCTCACTTCTACCCTTTGTCCTAACCCTTTGCTGGGATGGGCTTTCCTGGGCAGGGTCTGTCTGTGAAGGTCAGATCCTCAATTATTCCACAGTTAAGATCATGTATTTGTTAGAAAAAGAGCTCAAGTTCTCAATCACACTGTCACTGCGGCTCGGAATTAGTTGAAAGGAAAAGAACTTCCAGGTTTTCTGAGGAGGAATGTGCATCAATGTGTGTGTGTGCCTGGATGTGGGCCCGTGTTCTAAGTGTTACCTTTTTTTCCCCATTTAATATCAGTTAAGTGAGTTACATCAAGCAGTTCAGAGTTTCCACACTGTGAGATTAACCAGTTTATAACTGCAGCAATTTGTAGGTCTGGGACTAGATGATCCTTGAAGTCCCTTCCAACCCAAACCATTCTCTGATTCTGTATAAACTCTGTCTGATTATCTGCCATTCATATGCTCCTTGTAGCCTCCTAAAATCTGCTTTTCATTGAAAAGCAGAACAGATCTGCAACGGGAAGAGATCAGATCAGTTGAGGTGGGTCACTGTGTCATTCTGTTTGTCTCCAGCTTCATCCAGGCGTTCTCATTGCTGCTGTCAGCAGTCCTGTATGGTGCCAGCTCAGAAAACTACGTGGCAGTGATGGTGTTCTCCCTGCTTTTGGGGTGGGTGAACACCCTGTATTACACCCGGGGCTTCCAGCGCACTGGGATCTACAGTGTCATGATACAGAAGGTCAGTGCTGGGGGGGGAAACCTCTGCATGATGTAAAGCTTTTGGGTGTGAGCAACTAATAGGAGTCCTGTGATTGCTTTCCTTCTCTCAGCACCATGAAAACCATAAATGGAGTTGATGTCCTGACTGTGGAAGCACAGATACTGCAGGAGATTAGATCAGTGCCTTCAAGTACAACTGCAGTAAACCACTAGTGTGTTTGTCACAAAACAGCTCAAAACTAGCAGGGAAAACCAGTGTGAGTTCCCTGGAACTGTTAGGCTTGGCCTGGGAAGTGCTTCCAGGTCTGTAGGGGAGTCAGGGACTAGAAGGGCAAAGCAGAGGCAAAATGAGGTGCCAGGGAAGAATTCTAATCACTGCTTGTACAAACCCAGTGAAGATGGGAAAGAGAGGGATGTGTGTGCTGCGACAATTTGGAAACAGCTGTACTGGGGAACTGACAGGATATTGATTTGTTTCAAAGAACCTATTCACACAAACATAACAATAAATAAGTCCATGTAGTACTGTCAGATTAAGCTACCAATGATGTTACTTAACTGAGGAATTAACATATATGAGTAGTGCCTTAAACTGGACAGAAGCACTTTCCAACTTGCTTTCAGTATTGCTCCTGTGGGTGGGTTATGATGTGTGAGAAGAGGGGATCATCCTGGTGATTCCGTGCCAAATAAAGAACAGCAGTTCCTCCTGGTTTGTGTTTCAGACCATCATGAGGGATCTGCTGCGTTTCCTCTTGGTGTACATGATCTTCCTCTTCGGCTTTGCTGCAGGTGAGCCCTCGCTCGGCGTTACGTCGTGGGCTGGGCTGCAAGGCGTGGATTTTGCTGAGGAGAACCCAAATTCTCTTTTCCTCACAGCTCTGGTTACTCTGATGGGCGACGCTCCCTCTGTCTCCCAGAACAAGTCCCTGGCTCACCTGGAGAGCACCGGGAGCCACGCCATGTACGGGGGGCTGCTCAGCGTCTCCCTGGAGCTCTTCAAGATCACCATCGGCATGGGCGACCTGGATTTCCAGGAACATGCCAGGTTCAGATATTTTGTGATGCTCCTGATGCTGCTCTTTGTGATCCTCACTTACATCCTGCTGCTCAACATGCTGATCGCCCTCATGAGCGAGACCGTCACAGACATTTCTGGTTACAGCAAGAGCGTCTGGAAGCTGCAGGTGAGGCCCAAAGTTCTGCTTGAGTCTCACAAAATCAGAGATGGCAGTGCCTGTCTTTTTGTCCTAAAACTTTACATAAGTCTTTTCTATAAATTTGTCACTCTGATGGTACAACTCTTGCTCTTTGCATGATCCACGTGCACAGGGAACTTGAGAGAGTGACTGACTGGTACCACTGAGCGAAGGAGCACTTTGGGATTGGGTTCCAAAGTGATTCTCTAAGTCAAAGTAGATGCTTATTGGGGAAGATTTAATGGAAAAGAAGGGCTGGGCTCTGTAAATGCCCTGTTTTCTCTCTGACATGGATTTCTTCTTGCAGAGGGCTATTGCTATTCTAGAAATAGAGAAGGCCTGGCTGTGGCGCCAGGGTGGGAAGAGGAGATCTGGCTGCTTCATGTCAGTGGGGCTCAATAAGAAAGATGAGAGGTGGTGTTTCAGGTAAGACAGATACATCCTTTACACTCCAGCCTAGCAATGGGTTCCCATGATTAACAGCCTGGTAACCCTGAACATCCACAGGGAATTTCAGCA
>JAWWLV010000053.1:3597496-3652921 GCA_035041135.1 Platyrinchus mystaceus | reverse complement strand
TATTTCCCCCCCCCCCCCCCCGTTTTAGAGAGTAAAAGCCTCTGGAATTTCTTCAGGACTCCAGTATTTTGGACAACCAATTGATGATGGTGGCTTTGATTTCCCTAATGATGGTGTCCAAGGCAGGGCAGCAGGATCTCTGGAGAACGTGACTGTGCTCTGGTAGGTAATAAATGTTATTTTTTGGTGTGCTGGGGAAATGCTTCGAAGACAAATATAGAATCTGTGTTCCAAGCAGTGTGTCATTACTCTATTTTTAATTCAGCATCAGAGGGACATAAAAAAAATCTTTCCCAGTGCTAGAAATTATTTAAAATATAGCCTTTATATAAAATAAACCCTTTAGTTCAAGTTCCAAAGGCTTTTGCCTTTGTATGTCTAAAGCTTTGAGCAAGTATGAGATAGTGAACATAAAGGGATTAGCACAGATCTGCCTGCAGTTCAGCACTGATAATTTAGGTCATTTAGACAAAAAACAGTTTATTTACATCCTGTCCCTCCTTTTCAATCACACACCTGGTCAGGCAGCTGAGTGACCTGTGCAGCTCACAAAGGCTGAGACAGGGCAGATGGATTTGATTTTCTTCTTGCATTTCGTATCTGAAAACAAAATGCTGCATAAAGAGAGAACTTTACAGATATAGAGCTTATAGATATAGAACTTTACAGGGAGAACTGCTGGATAATGTGTTTATCTAATGGAAACATAAACATGGTGTTTGATGCTGAAGCTCTGCCCACACTGGTGTATTTTGGCTGTCTGTGCCTCCACAGGCTCTTGGGATTTTGTGTGTTCTGAACATTCCCAGCAGAAACTGGGATTGCTGTAAATAGGCCAGCCTGGTCCAGGTGACAAGCCATGGAAACACTGAGCAATTCTTGTTCTTGCTGCCAAGCTTCCTTAAAACATTTTAATGTTTGAGGTCCAAAATTTATATTTGATTCTGTTCCTTATCAGTAATTCACTGACTAGCTTGAGACCAGCTGGCCAGTCTCACCAGCAGGAGATTCAACCCTGAGAGAATGCTGATTTTCCAAAATAACAGCCTTGTTACGGCAAAACTGTGTTTTGGTACAATCTCAGCTTTACTTCAGTGCCTCAACGAGGTTAAAACTGGGAATTCTGACCAGGTTGGAATGTGCTGTCTCTGCAGGGAGGAAGCAAACACAAGGAAGCTGGTTTTTCATAGTGTGTAGCTGAATTACTGACCACATTATCCAGGGAAAGGCATGGGAGGCAAATGTATAAAAGGATCCAAACAAACATTTGAGGAGCTCATGGTCCACTGATGGCTCTTAAACACAGTGGCCCAAAGAAAACATCTGAGCCAGAAGGTCCCTAAATATGCCAGGAGATGGAAACTGGGACAGAGGTGACGTGTCAAGACTTGTGCATTTTAATGCCTGGATATTTTCTTAACTTCTTGATCTTCCTTTCTCGTAGCCATGTGGGTTCCACTGTTTTTCCAGGGTTTTTCTGAGAGTTAAATATGAGAAGAGTGATAACATGGAGTTGCCTGTTCCTGTGCTGGACAGACAGCACCTATGAGAAAATGCATTTTCAGGTAATAAAACACAAGCAAAGAGCTTTTTCTCTTTCCAGGATGCAGTTTTTACTACTAAAAATAATTTTTAAAAATACATGGTTTTTTTAACCTTTGCCTCTCATCTTCTGCCCTCTGCTGCCTTCTTCCTTAGCTGTCCAGTATTCCAGGTAGATTCAGGCCCAGGTTTTCCCCTGCCTTGTTTGGAGAATCTCATCTCTAAGGTTCAACCTCAGATCTGCTAAAAATTGCTTTATTTTTGACCACACTGTGCCCCTGTATGACATGACATCAGGTGTTACCTGTGAAGAAGGCACAAGGTTTGTGTGTTTTGTGCAGTACTTATTGAGCTCTCCACTGGGACTTGGATTAAGACTTTATTATTTGAATGGTGTATTTGGTAGTAACGACCCTACAAACTTTATAATGGAGTAATTTAAAAAGTAATTAAGTTTTAAAATAAATTTGCAAACTTGCCATAAACTTCAAGGTTCAGGTGGACATCCTGCCTCCTCTGTTGCAGTGTAGTACAGGCTTCCTGCAAGCCAATCCAGCTCTTTTTCAGCCTGAAATCCCAATCACAGCTTCTGAGAAAACTCCAGAAAGCTCTGTAAAGAGGCAGCTTTTTGCTGCTTTAGTGGCAGATAGGAGTCTTTACCACAGTTCAATATTTAATTAGGTGTCCATAAAGCTTAGGACAGAGAAGTGAGGACAACATTTAGCCCTGAGCAGTAATGAACACTAATGACCATACTCAGTGCTCTCAGGCATTATGATGTTGAGGGTACATTTATTTTCTAACAATAATTCATGAGATTCTTGAGTGTTTGTCAGTGTTGCTTAGTACTTACACACATATTTAATTATTATCATTGAACTTCTCCAGAAACATCAGCCACAGACAGTAGATGTTTATTGGTGAATAAAACTATTGCTAAAGGAAAAAATAGTGTGTCTCTAATCTGGCACAGCATATGAACATAATTATTCAAGAAAAACATATAATCTCTGGAAAAGAAATTAATATCATTGCCCTGTGGCAATCCAGGGGTAAACAACTGGCATTTCTTTGGCAAGACCTTGTCCCCAGTGAAGACTTCTTATGTTGTTGCTAATAAACCTTATCCTGGGAGCTGAACTACAAAACATCATCAGTTTAGGACTGACTTATCACTAGAGGGTCTTTCAGTTCCAACTTCTCCTCAGCTGAGGTCATGGGAACTTTGGTTTTTCAGAGGATGTGTATGTGAAGATATTCTGAATCTGCTCCCTTAGAAAAATCAGGACTGTTTAATGTGACCTGATCTGTGTTTGCTTTCAGTTCCCTGACATGGACTGCAGCAACAGGACCGTCTGTGCTGCTCCTTTGACTTTGACCAGGCAGATTCAGTGAGTCATGGTAGTTTTGTTGTCCACATTTTGCATTTAATGTTCCTACAAAATGTCATCTTTGTGCAAAAGACGTTTTCTTCGAATTCTCAGCGTTGTCCTCTTGTTGACGTGACTTTCCATTCAATTCATCATTCCCATAATAGCACATTCCTACAGTGCTCTCTGTGCCTCCATGGGCATGGCTGGGTGTTCCAGGGAACCTCAGAGCACAGACCAAGCTTTGAACAACTGTGATCATCCTAAAAATCCCAGTTCTGGCACTTAATTATGAACATGTGATTTTGGTTCAGGCTGATGCACAGCACTACAGCAAAGAGCTGCTCAGTTCCCCTGGCCTTACATAAACCAGAGGGCATCACTTTGTTATAAAAATATACCCTGGAGATTGACTGAAGAGCTAATCGAGTGGAACAGAGCTTAAAGTCAGCCTTGGTGTAAAACAGGAGTGATAAAATGTTACATAAAGCATGGAAGTGTTGCCTTTGATAATAAGAAGCATTTTCCTACACACCCTGAATATTGAATAATTAATTGGGCTATTGCATTATCCCGCCTGTGAAAGCAGTTGGGGGGAGTAATTCCCAGAACCAGGAGGCCTTTCATCAAATAAAGACACTTTTCCTTTCTGATTCTAGAAAGGAGTCAGTGCTGGGCCTCACTGAAGGGTGACCATGAACATTTCACTGATGGAGGTGACTCGTATGCCACAACTCCAGCCCTGAACCACCCCAAACCCCCACATTTAGGGAAGGTGACAGCCCAGGTGGGGTTGTAGAACAGCCCCTCGGCTCAGAGCAAACTGCTGAAAGGAAACCCAGCACAGACACCCAAGTAATTTATTACCCAGACAAACCTTGCAATGAGCTCCAGGGGAGGGAGGGAGCATTTCAGTCGTTAGGACTAGGGCCTAAATACTGGATTTATCTGATTTAAGGCTCTCAAGCTTTTATTGGGCTATTTGAGCCTAATTCGTTTTATGGGAGCAGACCCAGCTCGAGTTGAATTTCCCAGTGTTTTTATCCAGCACTAAGAGCATTCCTGATCCTTTGGCAGCCATCCTCTCCTGCTGGTCACTGTGGCCAACCAACACCACTGACTGCTGCAGGCTGTGACTGCAGAACTGGGCAGCCTGGGCTCAAGGAGACAACTGTGAGTAGAAATCATTAATTTCCCATTTCTCTGCCTCTAAATGATACTCTGAGTAGCTGCTCTTCATCCTCTTTCTCTACAGCCAGGCCAGAGCTGCTCTTCCTTCTAATTCAGCTCATGGTTGGGGGGCATTTCCTAAAGCAAAAGATAATTTTTATATTCCTGCACCTAATGTCTGATTTTTCCAGAAGGGAATGATGGGCAGAAAGTACACTGGTCACCATGTTTTATCAGAACCCTGGTGAGCTGCAGAGTGTTTACAGGGTAATTGATATTTTGCCTGTCTTTTCCCTCAAAATAGGCAAAATTTTCAGAGATTTGGCAATTAAACGAAAGCATGATCCAAAACAGGTCTGCAATCACCATGAGCATCACTGAGTGGTGTTGTCTTCACCACAAAATCCACTGTGAACTGGAAACACCAGAATTCCTACCTGGAGCCCATTTTGTGTCAGTCACTGGTTACACAAAACTAGGCTTGTTCTTCTCAGCCTTCTCAGGTCTTTGGATCCATGTGAAAAACCTTCCCTTAGGATAAGTTTACCTTTGCTCATACTTCCTTGTTTCAGTAAAAGATGGAGCAGCCTTGAAGGGCCTAATTTAGCTGTAGCACAATTAAAAAAAACTTGTGTTTTCTGAAGTGGCAAACTGGGTTCTGGCATCCCCCTTCCTTAGCAGGGAGAACAGAGCATTCAAATATATAATCCAGCTCTGTTCCAAGTAAAGCTTTCACTCCAAGTGACTGGGATGAAAATATTTGTTCAGGGCATTTGTCTTGATTAGGGGGAAGTTACCATTCTGATTCCTTTCTTGGAATTTATGGGGAACTGACTCCCATTAAAATTTATGGGCACTGGCTAGTACACCATATTTTTTTTTCTGTATTTATTTTAATCAGAGAGCATCTTTAAAAAGAAAATGAGGGCTCATTTCTGGCAGCTGCCCTGCCTTGGAAGCACAGTTTAAGGCAAAGGTTTCTACATTAATTTAATGTCCAGTTCTGTGAGGGAGTAGAAGCTTTAAATTTGAATAATGAAAATCACTACACGCTCACAAATCAGCAAATTGGTTTGCAGGGAAACATTCCAAGGCAATGGCAGCTTTCAAAATCTGCATTAACAACGGGCTGCTCCAACAGCACTGCCCCAAGTCACCCCTGGGCTGGCACCTCTGCTTTCTTAGTTCCTGCCACTGTCCCATCCCTCCTGCACAGCCCAAATCAGCAGATCTCAAACCACAGCAAATCTCAGACAAAGGATCAAGGGAGGCAAAGAATAACATGGTTTATCCTTTTTTTTTTTTTTAAAAAAAAAAGCAAAAATGCAAATATCACCACTGTGACCAAAGAACATCCTTGATACCAGATAAACATTCACTGCAGTCCTTACCAAGCAGGTTTGAAGAATATTCAAATATATTGCATTAGTTTAGTCAATTAGAGATGAAAACAAGACTGAGAGGATGCCTGGTGTAAGATTCCAGTACAATTTCCATCTTAATAATTCCAAGCACTGCACGTTGTCGAGTTGCTTTCTGTGGTGCTGGACAGCACAAGGAGGGTCTGGAGGGCAGAACAGTAAAACCATCACAGGTGGGGGTACCCAGGGTCTCCAGCTGCTGAGCTTGTACAAAGATGACTTAAAGAAAGGGTCAAAGATGCTTTTAATTGGTAAAGTGCACAAATACACATTTACATAGACAGACTTCACAGAGAGCACTCCAGCTACAATGAATTCGATGGAGCTGCCTCTTAATTTCTTAATGCATCTGTGTCACTGATTTGGATTTGTTGTTCTCTTTAGACCAGTTTCTTTAATGAATGTGAGTACTGGCAAAGGACTTCTGAAAACAAAGAACTGGGATTTAATGTAAGGATAGCTTCCAATTTAGGGCTCCTGGTGCACCTGCAGTCAGGACCAAAGAACAACTATTACCTTGTACATTTTCTTCTGTGATAAATGGAGAAATTGCTTTAAGTGCTACCACCAAGTTACAGATTTGGGTTCCTATCAGCATACAAGGTCACAAAATTATAACCATCAAAACCACATCAAGAACACAGGGTACTTTGTCTTATTTTTTTTCACAATCAGATACATCTTCCTTGGTCCTTAAGAGAGGGAAACACCCCCTCCCACATTAACATATTGTTGCAGCTTAGTGGGTTTAAAACACTTTACAGAAACTTTTACATATTTACATTTTGTACCATCATTCCAGGTAGAAATTTCACCAAACAGAACAAAAGTTCTGTTTTAAAACTAAGTGAAAGGGTGAGTTTTCCCCTCTGTCTCCAGTGAGGCAACAGTGTTCACCCTTGTCCTCACTGTCCAGAACTGAAGGGTTTTTTTATTCTTGAAAAAGAAAATGTAAGAAAGCCAATATAGTAAGAAAACGACTTTTAATAACCTAAGACTAAAAAGGTAAAAAAAATTTAGTGAAATCCATAGCATTTATTGAGCCTGAAGAAATCTTTCCCAAAAACCCACTCGACAAAAGCTGACAGAAGTCAACAGGAAGGGTTGTCTCCCCTCCACCACCCCTCAAAAACAGTAGATATGGAAATACCTTCGAGCAGAAGATTTTTTGGGGGGATTTTTTTAGATATGAATAGTGTATTATTCACACTGGGAGTGGTAACACTTCACTGTGCCAACATGTAAAAACATCGTGTATCCAAATAAAAAGGGCAGAGGGGAAAGTGATTTAGTCCTTGGTCACTGAAAGAGGCTGCTGTTGAGCAAAACATCGTGGGCAGACTCAAAGCTCAGCACCTCCTTGTGGAACTTGGTGAGCTGCATCTTTATTTTCTTCAGGGCAGGAGTTGATGCCTTTTTCTTGTAGCTCATGTCATTCAAAAGTTTATCTGCCAGGTAGTGCAGCCAGAGGACGTTGCTGTGAGGGTGATAGTCAGTCCAGCTGTTGGAATTCTCCGCTTTCATCTGCCTGTAGATGTCAAACTGGTAGTCCCCTGTGCCTTGGAACAGCTCCTCATCCGTGGAAAGGTCACAGAACACGGTCAGCCCGTCCTTCTCCAGCCGGGACAGGGTGTAGTCGATGATGTTGACGTGAATCCCTGCTGTGGGGATCGTGTGTGTTTCCCCATTCAGCACATAATGAAGTTCCTTTGCATCTGCTTTTTTGACCAGCACATTCCCCCAGTGCAGGTCCCTGTGCTCGAAGTGCAGCTCCTGCTCTGCCACGGCCAGGGATGCGGTGACCTGGTGCAAAACGCTTTTTGCTGATTCCAGTGAGGAGAAACTGCACCTCTCACGCTCCAAGTCGCTGCCTCCAAATTCAAACTCCAGAACCATGAAGAGCTGCTCGTCCCCAAAAAGGTCTGGCCGGTCGTTTTCTGATCCCGTTTCTTCGTGGTATTTGTCCCAGGCTTCCAGGAGGTGCTTGGGATAGGCCCCTTGAACACAGTGCACAGAATACAGGCTGATGAACCCAACAGTCCTATTCACAGATTCCTCAGACAGAAGACTGAGTTCTTTTGAAATTATTATCTCAGGCAGAATCTCCCCAAAGCTCTTCTGAGCTTCCCCGTTTACTTTCTCAGTCCCTTCAATGGGAATTATTTTTAGGGCCACGGGTCCTCTCTCTCTGTTGATCTGGAACACCTCTCCAAACACCCCTTCTCCAATTTTCTTGCAATCTTTCATCTTATCTAAAGGAATGCATTCCTCAAAAGCAACGGGCCCTTCCTGGTGGCATTCCCCAAACACCTTCTCTGCATCAGTAAGCATCAGCTCCAGGACAGAGGAATCCCTGGGAGCCAGCAGGACCATGGAGGAGGCGAACCAGGAGCAGCCCTGAGCCCTCCCAGCTGACAGGCTGGCTTGGTACCCTGACAGCTGGGATTTCCCTGACGGGGTACAGAGGATGCTGCTGCTGAAACTGTCCTCAGTGGTCACCTTCTTCTTCCTGTGGAAGGACAGGGACGCTCGAACTCTGGCCCAGGAACAGGAGCTATTGAGGAGTGAAGAGTCATTATCTCTCACATCTGCAGACATCTCCAGAACACCTCTCTGCGCTCGTTTTTGCCTGGCCTGTGGTCTGAGGAAGTAGCGGTTCGGCTGCCTCTTGTTTTTGCGTCTTTTGGGGCGGAGCCTCGTGTGCCTCCCCCAGCGGCTGGAGCTGAAGCCACTGATACAGGCTTTCCTGCAGGTGCTGCCCTCTCCAGAGCCACCCTTGGTCCTTTTATATTTACTCTCAAAGATTCCTGGGCGGCCCACGGGAGATACTGGCTGCTGGCAGGTGGGTTGAACATCAGCCTTCTTGTTGAGCTTCATGCTCGCCAGCCTCCTTGGCACCTCCTGCGGGTCCAAGACCACCACTGGCGTAAGCTGGTACCCCTTGGCCGGGCCTGTGTGACAACTCGAGCTCCCTTTTGCTGAGTCTCTGGTGAGGTGCTCAGCAGAAGCGGCACCGTCGCAGGGCGCAGCGTGCCCTGGCTCAGCCTGAGCGGGCGGCAAAGCGCTTGGGGAGTTCTGTGGGGTCGCGGCAGCTTGTGACGGGGAGGGTCCCCCCCGCACCGACGACCTCAGCACACGGCGGGGCTCCTGCAGTCCCGGGTCGGGCTCAGCGCTCTCGGGTGGGATCCACTCCTCCTGCTCCTGCTCCTCCTCCTCGACCGCGGCGCTGTCCGCGCCCCGCAGCGCCGGGCGCTGCCCCGAGCGATGCTCGGGGGTCGGCGGGCAGGGGTCCCCCAGCCCTGAGCCGGTCTCTACGGTGGTGCTGAGCAGGCGGGAGGCGAGCCGGACCTGCGCGGCGCGGCGGCGGGGCCGGCGGGGCGGGGGGCTGTCCCCGAGCCCCGGGCACCACACGGAGCCGTCGGTGGCGGAGCTGAACAAGACGAGGCTGCCGCTGGCGGGCGGTGCCGGGCGGCGGGGCCGCTGCGGGGGCACCCATTGCGGGGTGCTGCACAGCAGCGGGGCCGCCGCGGGGCACGGCGGGCCCTGCCGGCGGCGCCGGGCGCGGCGCGGGCGCGGCGGGGACGGGGAGAGCGAGGAGAGCGACGGGGAGGGCGAGGAGAGGGACGGCTCCGGCTCCCGGTTCTCCTTCCCCCGCGTGTCCCTCCTGCGGGCCCGCAGCCGCCGGGACCAGGCGCGGCGCTTACCCGCGGCCCGCGGCCAGCGGTCGCCGGGCGGCAAGAAGTCCGGGTCGTCCTCGGAGCGTGCGGAGAGGGCGCTGGAAGCGGGCGAGGTGGAGGTGCTGAAGAGGTGCTTGTGGTCCTGCGGCGGCGAGATCCAGCGCTCCGGCGGCGGCAGCGGCCGCAGGTACCCGGCGCGGCGGGAGTAGGTGCGGAGGAGGCGCGGCCGCGGCGGCATCGCGGGGAGGGAGGGAGGAAAGGAAGGAGGAAAAGAGGGAGGGAAGGAAGGAGGAAGGGAAGGAAGCCCGGACCGACGGGAGTGCGCCCGCCGCCCGTTCAAACCGCTATCGCGAGAGCGCGAGAGAGGGGCGGGGCCAGCGGGGAGGACACGCCCCCCCGACCACGCCCTTTCATCCCGATTTTTATCCTGGTATCCCGGAGTGTCCCGAGGTGATGGCACTGCCTGCTGCTGCGAGACACAGCCGTTCCGCTGCCTTTCAGAGCTCCCGGCACAGGCGGTGCCAGCGCTGCTCCCTCCAGGCTCACAGGGACGCGGCACGGCAGGACTGGCTTTACACGTGTGTTCTGTACATGCGTGTACATCTGTGTACATGTAGACATGTATTTATACGCGTGCATATGTGTGTATATATATATACATGTGTTCTATACATGTCCATACATGTATATATGTATACATGTCTTCTGTACATGTGCATACGTGTATATAATCTATACTTGTATTTATACGTGTGCATACATGTGTATATAAATGTATACATGTGTTCTATACGTGTGCATGGAATGTAATTCTGTATTACATTTTTATAGAACGTGTATGTGTGTATATATGTGTGTATATCACATTTTATAGAATTCTATCTATGTGCATAGAATATAATGGGGGGGTGTGTGCACATGTGCTCTACACGTGTGTACAGAACACACGTGTGACTGTACTGAGAAGGTGGTGAGGCCCTGGCACAGGTTGTGTGGGGAGGTTATGAACGCCCCTGCCCTGGCAGTGCTCAGAGCCAGGTTGGATAAGTCCCGGAGCAGCCTGGTCCAGTGGGAGGTGTCCCTGCACGTGGCAGGGGCGGTTGGGATTAGGGGATCTTTTAAGGTCCCTTCCAACCCCTTCCCCTTCCGTGGTTCTGTGTATGCGGGAATACAGATATTGCAGACATGTGTGAACACACACCCGTATTTTCCACGTGTCCTGCCCCAGGTGGACCCGCAGGGCCGTGCCCGGCTGCCCTCACCCGGCTCGGGGTGTGCCCTGCACCGCAGGGCAGGTGCCGCTTTGCCACGTGTGGTTCTGTTTCCAGGGATGTTTTATTCATGGAGCTGCCTCCCAAAAAACACTCGGTGCTTAGCAGAGGTGCTGCAGCTCTCCTGCTTCCTCCCGAGATTGCTCCTGTGGAATGACTCTTGGAGCACTCCAGGCTTTTGGATGGTGTTGTCACAGCCGTAACTCGGGCTGTGGACACGGGACACAGCTTGGTGGCAGCACAGGACCGGGTGGTTCCTGCAGTCTGAGTGAGGCTTTGCTGAAAAGCAGATGAGGTTTTGTTCTTTTTATTTCTTTTTCCATAGTTCTTAAAAAGCAGAACTGTTCCGCTGGTCCCTGGAAAAATCACCTTGAGCAGAGGGCTCGATTTGGGTCTGAAAGAAGAGAATTGTAACGCTGAGGTGTGAGGATCACACAGGCAGCTGGGCCCTTCTGTCGGGGCAGGAGCAAGTGGGACATCCTGGTGCTTTTGCTGAGTCTGGGGAACTGATCAAGACCCAGAATTAAATTCTGGACTTTTTGTTCTGCCGTTGAGTTTAGTGAAATCAGGTTTTGACAGTAGGACAGAAGCAGAGGGAGGATATGTGCTAGTGCAGATCAGAAAAGCTTTTAGGGTACTTTATTGAACTCTGTACTGATGCAGCCAACACAGAGGCCTCCTGTGCTCTCAGGGATTTCAACATCAATATTCCCTCTCTTTCCCAAGGATGGACACTTGATAGTGTTCCTGTCTCTGTCCCTATTTGTGTGGTTGTTTTATTTCTGTCATGTCTGCTTGACCATAAACCCCACAGATCTAATGTGTGTTTATAGACAGCAGTAGATTAAACAAAAATTACTCATTCAGACCTTCAGAAAACAAAAGAGTTCCCGTCTCCTTTGGTTTAACCAATATTGCCTGATGGAAAACTAACAGGCAATCTTTCTCTCCTTTCCCCCCCCCCCCCCAATTTCTTCTCTGAATTAAGTTTCCCTGATTACTTGGATCCCTTTTGTTGTCCCTTAAGGCTCTCAAGGGGTCAGCTCTTGCAGTGGGTAATGCTATTTTCCTTTTTAGATGTTTTTCTCTTAAATGCATTACAGAGTTCTGTGACTTGTAATTTCCGGTGAGTGCCATCCGACCATTTAATTCTTTGCAATCACTGCAGCAGCTGCCAAACACATTTGCAGTAATTGGATGGCACTTAAGGGATTAGCCAAGACTCAAGTCATCCAAACCACAGCTGGGTTTTTGTGCTGTTTCCATGGGAGCCTTGCTGTGTCTGCTTCTAAATTTATTTGCAATCTGCATTTTGAATAAAATCCCCTGTGCAAAAGCCTTGTCAACATTTGTGGCCTCGCTGCGTGGCCCTGACTTCTGTGCACAGTTTGTGACTTTTGTGGCAGTGGCACAGTTATGGCACCTCCCTGAGTGACAGAACATTTACAAAAGCCTCGTTCAGGGTCGTTGAATGTCTGACCCCAGCCAGGTTTAAGGTGTTGGCAGCTGTTTGGGGTCCGGGTGTCATGGGCAGAGAAGCTGCTGCAGATGTTCCAGAGGCCCCTAAGCTGTCAGGATGGTTCATGACCTTCATGCAAAGGTGGCAGAGGGTTTGCAGAGCCACAGCTTCTCGGTTTCACCACCGTGGTCCCCATCACGTGTTCAGCTTTGCATTTGTTCGCTGTTTTGTGCTTCCCACGGGAGGGCAGGACGTGTTTTGTGATGCTGATTTAATCAGGGATGGCACCAGCTGCTTATGTCTTTCCCATATGCCAGGAGGACTCTCAAACCGTGGGTTATAATTCCATCAGTGTGCTCAGAAGCTGCTGGGTCCTTGTTGGAACTGAGGGAATGCCATGGCCGTGTGGCAGCAGCAAAGCTTTTGTGCTGCTCAGGAAAGCTTAGCAGGAAAAGGGCATCAGTAGTTCTTCATTATTAAGTGCAGGGTGCTGACATAAGAACATCAGATAGGAGCCATGGAATGCTTTGCTGGGCTGGGGAGCCTGTTGGGGCAGCTTTATTTGGAGGTTAATTGAATTGCAGCTCAAAAGAGACATTTCCTGTCCTTTATTATAACGGGGTGAGTGAGCTGGAATGATGCTGCACTGCCACAAGCAGATTCCTTTGACCCTCTCCCTTCCAGCTCGGCTGAAGTGGCTCCAGTAGGTCTGTGCAGCACAGCTGGGACACTTCAGCCTCTGCCATCAGCAGGTCTAAGGTGAGCTCAGGTGCCAGGCTCAGGGGGCTGCTCAGGAAACCTTTTCCTCTGGGGGTCAGGTCTGAGCAGCACCTGTGTTTTCCTATGGCTGGAAGGAGTTACCACTTGGTAATTCCAGGGAGGAAGGGGCAGAGGCCTCAGTTGACACTTTCTACCTGTTTATGTGAGGAAGGTGAAGGAAGAGGATGAAGTTTCCTCCTCAGCACTTGCAGCAAGGTAAGCTCTGATAGGGGTATCAAGCCAGGACTTCTTGTCTTTCCAGGTCAGGAATGACATGTGTTGACAAAAAAGCAAATACTGATCTGTCAGGTGTATTCACCTTTAAATCAGTGGTTAATGTGAATACACATTTTATTAAACACATTCAACTTTCAGGCTTTGATTCAACATTCCCTTATTTCCCAATGATGCTTTTATTGGCTGACTTTAGAAGGTGAATTCATTGCAACACAGCACTGCACAACTCTGCTGTCGTTGCACTCAGTCTCTGAGCAGCATTTTATGTGCACTTTTCTTTAATTCCTGTTACCTGGTTCAGTGCCAGCACTCTCAAAGAATGGGGCATGATGGCTTGGCTTCATTAGGTGTGCAGTATTTTTCCTTCCTCTCTGTTCCTCTTCCTCAAGCACTTTTGCTTCTTGGGTTGGGGGAGAGGAGTGGATAAATGTTCCAGCTAATAATAACGACACTCCTGAATGCGATAGAGGAGATTCAAGACTTGGGGAATAACCTGGGATGCATTCAAAGGCTGGAAATGGCTCTCCTGGAAGTGGACAGCTGAATCAAAGGCAGAGTATATTCTGGACCTTCAGAACTCTTCCAGTTCTCACTCCTACAGACAGTTCAGGATGCTCCTGTGGATAATGACAGGCTCTTTCCACAAAATTCCCTTTCCATTGTGGCTGGGTGTGCAGCTGTGCTAGTTAGGAGGACAAACACAGAGGCTGATTTACCCTGCAAAGTCACAGCCAGGGTTGCAAGAGGAGCTGAACAGAGCATTTTTCACTGTGGGCTGCACCCACATTTCTTTTTTTCACATCCAAACCCATCACCTTCAGAAAGCAGCTCTTGCTTGATGGTACCGATTTCCATGTGTTTCCGTGGGCATGAGCTGTGGTTTGAAAGCAGCTTCCTCTTTCAACCTGTTCAACCCTTCACCTCGTTTTTTTTTTTGTAGATATGGACTTACAAGTACGACAGTATGAGAAGAAACCACTAATGGAGAGAGCTGCCCTTCCCACTGTTCATTTCCTTGCCAAAATAGCTTGTCTCCTATTTACATCCTCTCCTCCTCATCTCTCTGCTATTTCAGTAGCTGGTCTGGCGCCTGTTTCTGAGGGATGATGGACCTGCATCACTCAGACATTTGCTGCAGGAGCATTTCAGTGCTGGACAAACGTCTCAGTGTTTATGAGTCAGCCCTGTGCCTTCGGGAGCCGATGGTTTCTGTGGCACTTGACAGTCAGTGAAGGGCGGAGTGGGAATCATGGAGAGAATTGATGCCTGAGGGTGACCATTTGGCACTGGAAGTGAACAAGACAAGTGCCTAAAACAGGCACCTCCAGCAGCCACTCTGGCACTGCCTGGAAAGCATCTGGTCTTCTTTGGGTGCGATTTAAAGATATTACTAGGCTGATCTTGAAATCTTTCTATGCTACACTATCACAGAGACTGATGCGACCTTGTGTTTCAAATGCCCCTGATCAGGCCAGGGGTTTAAAGTTTAATTTCCACAGTCCCTTAATGTGGCATTTGCAGGCTCAGGAGTGAGCTGAGATCAGCTCCAGGGCAGCTTAACACCGAGAAGCTGCTGACAGGTGGAGGGAAAGTAGGTGAGGAGCAGTCTGGGCAGGCAGAGATGTCACCAGTCCCATGTCCTCACAGGATACACGAGGCAATTACTGTGAGCAGTGTGAGGAATTAAGTACAGGTGTAACATGTCAGGAATAAAAAATAGAGAAAGGGGCAGTTTCAGTCCTGTTTGTGATTCTCCCTGTGAGAATTTCCAGGCTGAGAAAACACCACTCATAGGAATGGAGCAGAACCTTTTTTTTTTTTTTTCCCATGGGAAATTCAAAGGAAGAGATCTTGCAGGGAAGATCCAGCCTCAGTCCCTTGAGAAGGATTGAGAGAAACTACAATTCTTTTTATCTTTCACTTAGACTTTGTTAGGTTATTTACTCCCCTGCTGCAAATGATACTGCTTATGTTTGAACACCCACAGATACTTCAAGAAACACACCAGTAGACTTCATTTCCAGGCAAGAAAAAAAAAAAAAGAGGTTGTGAAAACCAGGTGATGAGAACAACATCCGTAAGAGCATTCAAAAAAGTACCAGCTAAGCTGTTTTTGCAGCTCAGCAAGAGCATTGTCAGCAAAAATTTAACTTGTCTTGAGCAGTATGCAGAATATTCTGAGGCACATTTGATACAAGCTGAAACTTTTTCTTCCAAAACAGCTATTGCAACAGAGCTCCTACTTGCTGTTTAAAAAGAACCAAGAAAAGTATCAGCTTTACATCCTCTTTTTTTATTTGAGTGATCAAACCTGGTTGATATCTTGAGGCCGCACCTAGAGCAGAACACTTCTCACTCCAAGGAACAGTTTTTTCTAACCTGTGTAAGTCTTTTCTCAGATTAATTGACCTGGAAATCATTACAGAGGCTCAGAGCAGACCTGTGTCTGTGCCACCAAGTAAAACCAGGCCAGGAGGTAACGCACTGTTTGACTGCTGGCAGGTCTCGTGGTCTGATTTCAGTCTGTGCAGTCCCCAGACAGATAAGGAAGATGGAGATGGAGAAGGGGGGGTCTCGAGACATCACCAAGGGCTGAATTGTCTCCTTTGGTACTTCATTTGTCCATGACCTTGTGTGTCCTCAGTGTAGCAGGAGTGATGGTGGAGGCAGCCCTGAGTCATGGGACACCCTCACTCTTTAGTCCTGTCCCTGGAGCAGATCCAGCAGGGCCAGGGCAAGCAGAGGGTGTTCCTGTGGGACCAGACCCATGGTCAGAAATTATGCTTGGCTGTCACATCCTTGCAAAAGGTCTCATCTGGGAGCAGATTGGGCAGGAGATCAGGTGGTGGCTCTTTTAGGATGCTTCTGTCTCTGTCCAGCTCTGGTTCCTGGAGCTGGGTCTGTCTCCCTGAGCTCAGCCCCAGCTCCAGCTGTCACTGGATCTAGTGACAGTCTGGTCTGTAGGAATCTGGTGCAATGGCCAAATATGGATCAAGGAAGAGGTAAACCATGAAGAACAGATGCTTGAGGCTCCAGGAGGAGCTTGGGGAGCAGCCACGATGCTTTTTGAGCAAAGAGGGGCTGCCCATGGGGGGAATGCAAGTAGGGGAAGGAGGAGTCACGGGCAGTGGGAGGGATGAGCAGGACCAGCCCTTGGCTTGTGCTGAGGCTGCAGGGTTTGGGAGTGGGCTTGGGGCTATTCCTGAGGCAGGGGTGGCCTCTCCCACACCTTGGGCACACGTGGTGGAATGGAGGGGGGTGCACAGGAGTGGGGGACTCACTCCCTGAGCAGCCCATCACCCCAGGAGCCCCCTGTGACAGAGCCAGTGCAGAGAGGGGCTGGGGCTGGGGAGTGCAGCAGCCATTGGGTTAAAAGGAGGCCACAGGCAGGTTTGTGCTCTAATTTTGCAGGTGCTGGAGAAAGGCTTCTCTCACTTTGCAGAGAAACTCTAGGGATGGCTCTGGGATGAGGCACAAAATGAGTGGTTTGTTCCTTATTACGCTGTTTGTGATTCTCTCGTGATTTGGAGCAACCTTGTCACACACGTTCATTAAAAATCAGATCCAGCTGTTTAGATTTGATTTGGAATTTAAGGAGGATGAAGGACAACATTTTCATAAAACCTGAGATCTTGAGAATGATTCTCCCAGGGAAGAGAATTTGGCAGGGGAGCATTACAATGGGCAGTACTAGTAATGGCTTTATTGTTATTACTAATAGAAACAGGAGGAGATACAGGAGCACAGTAACTGTTAATGGCAAACAAAGGTAAATTGCAGGAAATTATATTCCTCCAAATGAGTTTAGCCAAGTTTCTGGCTCCTTCTGTAATTCATTGCTGCAGTGAGCTGGGGAGCAAAGGCAGCTGCTGTGTCATGGTTGGACCATCAGTGGCCTTGTGCTGTTGGTCCCTGATGACCGAGGATGGAATTGATGCAGCTCCAAAAGCTCCAGAGCCTCATAAAACTGAGAGCTGTGTATTCAGCTGTCAGAGGGTGACAGCTTTTGGGGTAAGGTGTGACTGGCCTGGCTGGTCTTGCCCACGTTGCTTCCTGAAACAAAACCAGCCTGCTTGCCCTGTCTGTCACCTGTGCTCGTTTCCTCAGGTCCAGTTTTAAGAAATTATTGTCTACGATGACTGATCCTTAACCACATGCAGAGTTCATTTATTAGTTCCTTAATTTGGGGGTTTGGTGGGTTTTTCAAGTAGCCAGGCAGATATTTTGGATGACTGGCAAGTACCCCAAGCTCTCATTGCTCATGTGGATGTTTAAGAAGCAAAAAAATTTAACCCTGTTAAATTTGTCATCCTGTAAAGGCTGAAGAAGGGCTTTAATCCTTAGCAGTGAGACTGTAACTGTGTCACCTTCGATGCTGCAACGTAGCTTCGTGCTCTAACGTGTTTCATTTTAAACATTTTGTGGGGGACAGAAGCCTGGGGACAAAACCGATGCGGGCAGGGGGGGTTTCCCCAGGGGATGAATCAGCTGGAAAGCAGCTCAGGAAGGATCTGCTCTTGGCGCAGCTGCTGGTCTCTGAGCCGGGAGCTGCCGGGGAGCAGCTGACAGGAGGGAGGAGATCGGTGCGAGGGGTTGGTGTGTCGGGTTTCCAGGCAGGGCACGTGTGGGCTGTGAGAGCCCCGAGCTCCAGCAGCTCCCGCGGAGCGCGGCGAGCCGGGACCATGGGGCAGGTGGCTTGGAAGGCTTTGTTCCTCTCGCTTTTCGACTACAAAACGGAGAAGTACGTCATTGCCAAGAACAAGAAGGTGGGGATCCTCTACCGAGTGGTGCAGCTCTCCGTGCTGGCTTACCTGGTGGGGTAAGGATCGCCCTGTGTTTCACGGGCTGCTGCGGTTGCCTTTGCTTGCTGTGCTGTGCTGAGGATCGATGTAGGACACTCTGCACACAGAGACAGCCTGCTGTGCCTCCTGATCTTAATGCAGATAGCTTAGGCGTGTTGGTACAGCTGGATTTTGTAGTGTCTAGTAGATTATACCTGATTTTTTCACCTGCTAGGGATCACTAGATTTGGCTCTACCTTTCAGATTAAGGTCTGGTTAAAAATAGCCCCAGTGCCACTCTGGCTTTTTACTGCATTATTTATACCTTTATTTCTGTATTCGGTGGGAATGGTGCCAAACCTTAACACCTGACTCGTTAGGAACAATAGGATTTAGGGCAACGGTGCTGAGCCTTGGGACACACCTGGGTTATCTGCAGGACAGCATGACATGCTCAAGCCTAAACTGGAGGGAACCTAGCAGAAAGTGGGAGATTTCTTTGCCTGAGTGGGCTGCAGCAGCCAGGACTGTGGGGGCTGAGGCAGCGGGAATGTCGGCTGCCTTGCATTCATTTCGGAGCAGGGCGAGCTGGCATGGAAATAGCTGGAGCAGCACTCAGGAAAGGCCCAGTTCTGCAAGAGGCTGGTCACACTGGCATGTAATGGGCACAGTGATAGTCCTTGCAGGCTCAGACTTGGAATTATCCAACCTATATGATGCTTGTGCCATCACTTCCCGAGTTTCTGAGGCTTTTCAGAATGTGACACCTAAGCCTGTACCCTCACTCTTTGTGCTTCTGAGTCCCTTCACCTTTCTTGCACCTTGTATTTTCACTGATTAAATATAGCAGAGACATTTTTATGTGCTGGGTTTATTTTTAGAAGGCTGTGCAGTCCCAGAGCCTGCTCCAGTGAGCAGAGCACGAGTGAGGTCTCAGCAGTCTGGCAGGGACTGGCTGCTAAAGGAGCAATCCTGTGGATAACATTGCTGAGGACATATTCTCTATCCAAGAGGGATCCAGCACGACCAGTGGCTGTGAGTGGACAGAGATGGGCTATTTTTCTCCCTTGGCATCTATTGCCTTCTGCAAACCCTTGGCACTGATGGTCCCTGCAGTGACTCCCTGGCTGGGGTTACAGCTCAGGAACATGTACCTGTTCAAAGGCTGGCTTGGGGTGGGGATCATCCAAACCCTCTGGATTGTTTCCTGCAGCTGCCATTTTTTCCACCATTCACTGCAGAAAATCAGGGTCTGCTTTTGAGCCCTCCTGGGAGAGGAAATGTGTGTTCTCAGGAAAACGGGAAAGCAGGAAAATTCACAGGGGTGGGGAGTGTTGTTATCCAGGTCTGTCACACGTAGCAGGTAAAGGGCAGTGCTGCCAGTGCTGCCCAGCCTGGGATGGCCCTTTCCCTCCCTGAGTGCAGGGCACTGCACTGCCAAGGGGAGCTGTGCCAGCAGAACCAGCCTGTGTCCCTCTCTCCCCAAACCTGCCCCAGCACCCTCAGCTTCTTCAAGGGTCTGAGTGGTTTGTTGTCCTGGCAGGTGATCCTGGCAGTATTGTGAGGAAGCTGGAAGAATTTCATTTAAGCCAGAGGTTTTCACCCAGGGAAATGGAATTCTTGCTGCTTCCAGTGGGGAGAAGTAAGCACAGCCTTTCCTTGGACTGCCTGGCGAGGCAGCAGCAGCTCTCCCAGGTGTGCAGTCAGGTTGTTACCATGACACTGGCTTACAGAAGATCCTGTATCCAGATGAGAATATTCCCTACAGGTTAGGAGAATCCAGCTCACCTGCAGGAGTTGCATCTCCCCAGCCATGGATTGCTGCTGACCAGCAGCCCAATGACAAGGGGCTCAAGTGGGAGAGTCGAGCACTTGTGAAACCAGCCACACTCCTCACTGCAACCTGCAAAAGCTTGTTCAGTTTCTCATCTCGAGGAAGGCAGAGCCCTGCCCTCACCTCTTTCCTTTTCTGAGGTTGCTGAGTGTAGCACAGGACAGGGAGGTGGGAGGCTTTGGTTTTTTACCTCATGAGCAGTTATTATACATTTCCCTGCTGTGGACAAGCACAGATTGTGTCAAAGAGTTTATTCTATATCTGTGGCAGTAGTTGCAGAGAGTTTGCTGTCATTGGCATGCTTTGATTTGCTCTTGGATGGTATCTGACCTTGGTGTGAATCTTCTCTGGTTGCCTGAACCCCTCCTAATGCTGCTGCCTGCTGTGTTCACACAGGTGGGTGTTTGTTGTCAAGAAAGGCTATCAGGACACAGACACATCTCTCCAGAGCTCTGTCATCACCAAGTTGAAAGGGGTGGCCTTCACCAACACCTCGGAGCTGGGGGAGAGGCTGTGGGATGTCGCAGACTACGTCATCCCTCCACAGGTTGGCATCACCCTGTTGCTGTTTTCTCTGCCACTCAGCTTCCAGCATGATTGTACTGATGTATCCAGGTCTTCCCTGTGAATAAGCAGGAGCTGGGCTACAAGCAGGCCATGATGGGCTTTCTCTTAGGTCTTTCCCACATGTACTAAAACAACCTGGTTTCTCAGGTCCGTGATGTTTGGGAAGCAGAAATCCCGTGGATTTCTCAGCTGAGCAGTGTCTGCTCACCTCTGTTCCTGGGTTGGAGCAGGTGTGCACACAGCAGAGGGAGATGGAAACAAAATGTGGTGCAATTAAGAGTGATGAGGGTTGCTGGAAGTGTGTCTGGTTAAACCTGCCCTGCTGCTTCCTTGGCTTGGACACAGGGAGATGCAGGGGAGAGGTGACAGCAGATGTGGCCCAACACCAGTTGGGATTTGCCCAGATGTGTTTGCCAGGGGCAGTTGTGCTTTCCCTGCATGGAAGGGTGTGAGGGGAAAACCAGGGTCCTGTGCTGGCAGGGCAGAAAGCAATAAATTGAACAATTTAACTGCCTGTACATAAGAATAAAAACTCCCTTCCACCAGACCTGTGACTGTGCTCTCTGCTTCCACCAATTTCAGTGCAAAGCCTCAGCCCAACGTGTGCTGTGCAGCAGGAGGGTCAGGCAGGTGCTTGTGGTGCCTCAGTCCCAGCTGTGGGGACACTGAGCAAGAGGCTGGGGTGCACACCATGAAATGGTGGCACTGACCAGTATGTGTGAATTGGTGTTTTACTGCTGCACTTCTCAGCTCAGCCGTGAGCTGCATCCTGCCTGGGTGCTGAGGAGTCCCTCAATGCCAGCTACCAGTGCACTGAGTGCTCTGCCAACTGCTGTGTGATCTCTGTCATCTCACTTTGGGCAGAAGAGTCCTGGTGGGTCTGGGTGGGCTGGTCTGTGCTGGAGAGACCTGGGTAGTGGAGCAGGAGGCAGCGAGGGCTGGGAGAAGCCCTGTTCTCCTCCAAGCTCTGTTCTCACAGAGGGAACCCCAAGAGCTCTGATTTTTCTCTGCAACAGGCAGGGCTGTGTGTTGGAAGGGGGTTTCTGTGGTGGGTGTGGGGGTTTTTGTGCGAGGTGCTCAGGGCTGCCCTGCCTCTCCCCAGGCCTGTGGTCTGGCTCTCATGGCTGTGTGTGCACCCACAGCAGGAGGGACCTCATCCAAACAAATATCCAGACAAAGGGTGCTGTTGTATCTGCTGTTGTAGCCTGAAAACCCTCTGAAGAGAGGGAGGTTGTGCTCTTCTGCAGAGAGCTGCATCCTCCTTGTAACAAGCACTTTGAAAATAAACCAGGTTTTCTAACCCTTCCTGCTTTACTCTGTTTATTTTAGGGTGAAAGCGTCTTCTTTGTCATGACGAATCTGATTGTGACCCCAAACCAGAGACAAGCCACCTGTCCTGAGGTAGGAAGAACTGAGCCCCTTGGCCCCCAGACCCCCACAAAACCAGGGGTAAGAACTGCCAGAGGACACCAGGGGAGCAACGAGCAGAGGAAGGACGGAAGGCGAACGGTTTTTCTCTGTAGTGTGATATCTCAGTTGGGAAGTCAGACTGGTTACTGCAAACCTGGGAGGCTCAGCTGTCTTAATTTCCAGGGGCACTGATCGTGTAGAGCCTTCCTGACTCGAGGTGAAGGCGTTGGATTTCTGCCCAACCCAGGCAGTGATTGCTCAGGGTCAGAGAAGGCCACGGGAAAACAACTTGGAGGTGACTCAGTGTAGTTACGGGCAGAGGAGGCTTTCTAAGAGCCCCATCCTGGGAAGGGCTGAACACTCAGGCTTTCATTACCTTCCAGACACAGGAGGGTTCTTTGCACCTTCCAGAACATGCCCTGTGGGCCAGAGGCGTGAGGTCTTCGTGTCATGTGGAAATGTCCTCTGTGGGGACGCGGCTGGGAAGGGGCTGGAGCCTGGGGGAGGAGGGCGCTGGCTGTGCAGGGAGCGCCGTGTCCCTGTGGCAGAGATGGATTTTCCATGTCGCAGGCAGGGCCGGGAGCTCAGCTGGATTGTTGAGGACACGGCTGTCCTCTAGTGGCTGCAGGAACCCGCCGAGCAGCCGGGAGAGGGGCAGTTTTGGGCTGGAGAGCCTGGAGCTTGGATCCGAGGCAGGGTTATATCTTAGGGTGAAGCACCGTGGCCTCCACGCTGGTTTTGGTGAGTGCCAGGTAACGTCTGGGTTTTTTTTTTGCAGTCTGTCACTCTCCAGACTGAGCAGAACCCAAAATCAGGACCATGTGGTTGAATCCTGGTGTTCCTGGGGGTGTGATACGCCGAGCTGTTTGCATGACCCACAGTTACTACTTCAGCTGCATCTTTTTAGTGTTCATATTGAAAGGGAGTAAACAATGTTAGCTTGAATTTCACTGAATAGCTTCAACTTTGTAACTCTGTAGTTCTTACTTAAGCATTGGTTTATGATAGGAAGAAGGAATTTGAGAGATTAGCAAAATGTGCAGCTCTGTTCAGTGATCTGTACTCCCCAGAAAACTAAAACAAGAGAAGATTGTTCAGGTAGACAAAATTATATCAAGTCATCTCTAACTAAAGGTTGATGTTGATGTCTTGTAAAAATAAGATATGAAACTATTTCAAGGATTTTTAGGTCGAAGAAATTTAGGTTATCCTTGACCAAAGATTGATGCTGATGCCTTGTAACAATAAGACTGTCAGGGAGGGGCTGGGGATGCTAAAGTGTAGAAATACTCACAAAATCTCTGTTTCAATATAGAGAATTCCCCCCACAGCAGCAGCACTTTCTTACCCCTGTGTCCTGTTGCAGGTCTCGCTTCTGTCCTCAGAATCCTGTGGTTCTGATGCTGTGATTCTCTTGCCCTTTGCAGAGTGCCAGCATTCCCGATGCCCTGTGCCACAGGGACGAGGACTGCCTGGAAGGGGAAGCAGTGGTGGCTGGCAATGGTAAGGGAAGGGTCCTTCCTCCTGTACTGTGTCTGGTGTCCTTCAGAGGCCTCAGCCTGGTTACACTCCCAGAGATCTCTGATTGCAGAGAGCAGCAAAGCCTTTCTTTTCTTTACTATCTTTCACTGAGATTGCTGCCTTGCTTACAGCTCTGCGGTGGCTGGGCCAGGGCACCCCGGGCTGCTCAGAGAACCAACAAATGAGTGTTTGTTCCAGCTGAGAGGCCCTTTCACAGCAGGGAGGAGGGAGAAAATCGTCTATTTTCATGTGCCCCGTAGGCAAGGAGAGGAGGTGACTGCTCTGTGTGACCTTTTCTGTGTGTCTGCTCGCAGGGGTTAAGACTGGCCGTTGTTTGAAAGACAGGGACAGCATCAGAGGGACTTGTGAGATACTGGCCTGGTGCCCAGTGGAGAAAAGATCCAAGCCCAAGTACGTGGCCATCCTATCCTGTTTCCAAGCTTGAGTTGCTCGGCTTGTGTGTCACTCGGGGCAGTTTCTGTGTTCCCTCTGCTTGGGTGCTGGCTGAATGTTGGCTGTTCAGTGCAGGAGGGAGCTCTGCAAGGCCCCCCTGGCAGGACTGGCCCTCTGCTCCCCCTGCTTAGCTCACTGGCCGTCCCAGGGCTGTTCCCAGCTCTCGGGGTGTCCCCTCAACCTGCACCCTCCTCACCAACTCCTTGCTGGCAGTGTGGGGAAAGTGGCACGGCTGGCCTGGCACCATCCGACCTATTGGATGAGTCTGTTCCTGAAATGGCAATTCAAGATTTAGCATGTGGGCAGGGTACAAATGTAAGACAGAGAACAAACCCTTCTTTTCCAGGAAACCCCTTCTTGGCAGTGCAGAAAACTTCACTGTTTACATCAAGAACTCAATTCGCTTCCCCAAGTTTAAGTTCTCCAAGTAAGTGCAGGTGCTCGGAGATCCCTCTGTCCTTTCCACCATGGAACCAATAACCTCTATTTGCTCCACTGTCCTTCTCCTGCTGGAGGGGTGGGCTGGGGAGGTGGGTATTCCCTCTGCTTTGGCTTCAGGCTGTGCAGAAACAAGGAGATAATGAGGGCTTGGAGCTTCTCAGAGAGCAACTGGGAAAAAGAAGGCTGTCCTTGCCCAGATGAGGTCTGGTGGCTCCTACAGCTTGGGATGCAGCACAGCTCCTAAGGCAGATGGACCTCTCTGCCAGCCAGTGCATAGTCCTGAGCTGCTTCTGCTCAACAGATATTCCTCCTCTTCCATAAAAATGAAGGCTGGGAAAAATGCGAATTTAAAAATAGTTGTTTGCATTTGCTGCTGCAACATGAACAAAGTTTAGTTTGCAGTGTAGAAAGGAGTGTGTTCTGGTTATTCACCTGGGCTCAGATAGGCATTTCTAGCATCCTTATTGGTTTGCCTTGAGAAAACCAGGTGGCCCTGGAGCAGTCTGGCAACCTGCTCCATGCCAGTCCTCTCTTGAGCCCAGATTCAGATGGCCAAGTCCCTGTCTGTCCTGGAGGTCATTTTGGGGGGTGAGGACAGGCTGCTTTCCCTGGGCCAACAGCAGGGTGATGAGGCTGGTGGCACGGGGCCATTTCTGGGGTGTTGGAAAAATCTCTTGTCTCTGCAGTCTTGATGCAGGCTGTGGAGGCAAGGAAAGAGGGACACAAGGCAGATTTCCCTCTTCCCTACCTGCAGGATGAACGTGCTGGCAACCGACAATGAGTCCTACCTGAAGACCTGCCGCTACGGCGCAGAGCATCCCTACTGCCCCATCTTCGTGCTGGGGAACATCGTCCGCTGGGCTGGGGGCAACTTCCAGGAAATGGCCTTGGGGGTAGGAGTGTCCCCTGGGCTCACATGTCACCCCAGCTGGCTGTTCTGTGTGCTGGGTGGCCCTGAGGGGAGTCACTGTCCGCTGCCCAGGGAGCTGCCTCCTGTCCAGGCTGCACTGGAGAGTTGCCGGTGCTTGAAGTCAAGCTGGTCCCATTTATCCCGTCCTCAGGGAATGGGAGGCAGGGTGATGTGGGTCCTCTGGAAGAGCTGGTCAGGTCAGTTATCCGTTGTTCTGCCCAAACCTCTGCCAGCAGGGATTCTTTGTTTAATTCCAACATTACTGCACCATCGGTTTAAACCCAGAACTTCAGGAACTCCATCCCTGCACAAAAGAGAATCTTCTCAAGTGAAGTGTGTTGCAGCCACTTAAATTAGTGAAAGCAGTGTCCTGGGAGAAAGCTCTTCAGATATGAGCACAGGGAAGGCTGGGGTTGTGTTTAGAGTAATGGGATTAATATCACACACCTGAACTCGGCCCATCCAGGGGTGTGTGTGCTCATGTCTGGGACCAGAAGTGCAGCTGTTCTTGGCCCTGGGGAAAACTCACCCAAGGGCCTGATAAATTTGAAGACACTTTAACTGAACTAAGCTTAAACAACTCACCCTGTCTCTCTCTTTTGTTAAGGGTGGTGTGATAGGAATTCAGATTGAATGGAACTGTGATCTTGATAAAGCCCCTTCTGAATGTAATCCTCACTATTCTTTTAGCCGGCTGGATAACAAGTCTGCAGAAACGTCCATCTCTTCTGGGTACAACTTCAGGTGGGTAAAGAGGAGTCCACAATCAGCACTGCAGTTGGGCTGGGCTGGTTTGACTTGCAGGAGTTGGGGGTTGGCAGTGGAGTTGGCACCAGCCTGTGCCAGGCACTGCCCCAGCCAACCACAGTGCGCTGCAGGGGAGGGAGGGAGGGAACTGTGCTCCTGGAAGGCTAAAGCTGGTTTTGACAGGGGAACAGATCTGTTTGAAGAGACAATTGAATTCAGAGGGGCAGATGGAGTTAAAACCTGCATTGCTGTGTTCCAGGTTTGCCAAGTATTACCGGGATGCTGAGGGGGTTGACTACCGGACGCTCATTAAAGCCTACGGAATCCGCTTCGATGTGATGGTCAATGGCAAGGTGAGGCCCCAGGCCAGAATATTCCAGAGCCTGGAGAGAAATTTCTCTCCAGGGGCCATTTCTCAGTGGGAAGGCAGCTCTGGGATGAGGGCAGCCTCTCTGGCTTGTCATAAGAAAGGGCTCTTCCCATCCGTCCCTGCATTGGAGAGATGACCTGGAGTGCAGCTGAGCTTGCAGCTCCTCTACCTAAAACCAGGCTCATGTAAAGCCTGGCAAAAGTAAATACACCCCAGAGACTTATTTTCTATGCATATGCACTTCTGAAAAAAAAAAGAAGCCTAATCCAGGGATGATGCAAGCTCAGAACTGCAGCCAGGGACAGTTGGATCTGAGGCACACACAGACCTTTAGCCTCCAAGATTGTTCACTGCGGATCTGCCACAGTTGTGTCTGCTCCATGGGAACAAAACACACCCACAGGCAGCAGCAGTTTCCCCTGTGTAGTACCACACCCTTCAGTTTGTCTGTGGGTTGTTCTCTCACTGATTACTTCATTACTTTTCTTCTTCCAGGCAGGGAAATTTAACATCATTCCCACCATTATCAATATCAGTTCGGGGCTGGCGCTCATGGGAGCGGTAAGTGAATGTTTTCTCTTAAAGTATCATATTGGGACCCAGACCCCTCCTTGTAGCTGTAAGGGGGAGAAATATAATATATATACCCCATAAAATGCTTGGAGAATGAATGAAAACACAGCTTCTACAAGTTATTCTTTAATTAATGCTCATTGCTAATGAGATCAGAATACTTCCTCTTCTATTCCAAAGATAGAACACAAGATCTTTCTCTTTGCAGGGAGCTTTCTTTTGTGACCTGGTGTTGCTGTATCTGATTAAGAAGAGTAACTTTTATCGAGGCAAAAAGTATGAGGAAGTGAAGTAAGTGAGCTTGGCTTTGTGTTAAATGTCATGGCTTGTTGTTATGAGTAATAGAAATAGGAGGAGATACAGGAGCAGAGTAACTGTCAATGGCAAACAAAGGCCAATTCTAGGGGAATATATTCCTCCAAATGAGTTTAGCCAAGTTTCTGGCTCCCTCTGTAATTCACTGCTGCAGTGAGCAGGGGAGCAAAGGCAGCTGATGTGTCAGGGATGGACTGTCAATGATCTTGTACTGTTGGCCCCTTATGACTGAGGGTGAAACTGGGGCAGCTCCAAAAGCCTCATGAAACTGAGATATGGGGGTTTAGCTGTGCAGAGGGGCCTCTGGGGTAAGGTGTGACTGGCCTGGCTGGGAACCTCTTACTCATGTTGCTTCCTAAAATAAATCCAGCCTGCTTGCCCTGTCTGACACCTGTGCTTGTTTCCTCAGGTCCAATTCCAGGAAGTCCTTGTCTAGTCCTACACCGAACGGGAATCAGAGCCCAGACCAGCTGGGTGGGCTCTGAGCACAGCGATGGCTCTGCCAGCTCAACCTGTGCTCCAGGAAAACCACACGGGTGTGAAACCACACCAGCACCAGGAGGTGGAGATCAGGGATACTGTCTATTACCAGGATTCCCAGAGGGAAAAAGTGTCCTATAAAGACTGCCCTTCTTCCCTGAGATTTCCCTGGTATCCTGAGCTTGCAACAGCGTGTCATCACTCTGGATTTATAAAAGGATTTTATAAAAGGACAAAGAAGGCACCAAATGAATGTTTTTATACCCACTGATAGCTATATCTGTACCTACGCCCACGGCCAGCGTTGTCCTGTGGCTGTGCTTTGATTCCACGTGTGGAAGAGCCGTGATGGGAACCACCAGTGGCACTTTGAGAAGGGCTGAGGCTGAGCTCCAACCTGCCTCCTGCTCCGCTGCCTCCCAGCCACCGCTTCCAGCTCCTGCCTGTGTGACGTGCGTGGTCAGACGCGAAGCAGCAGGACTGCTCTGGTGCAGGGAAGTGTGGAATTCGAGCAGCTCTCAGAGCTGGGGAAGGGGCTATTGAGCTGCAGCACCCATGGCAGGGTGGGGCAGTCACTCACTCCCATGGGGTTGTGTAACCATTAGGGCTGAAAACGGTGCTTCTCCAGGAAGAGCCTTCCCAAGGTGCTCCGCTCGTCTCAGGAATAGCAGGAGCAGGTCCTGCCCAGCTCTGCATGGAGAACCACGGCTGGGGCCCTGCTGCCTCACCTGCTGCCCTATCCCTGCCCTATCCCTGCTCCCAGCTGGCTCAGACAACCAGCATTTCAGAGCCCAGGGCAGGCAACAGAGCAGGGCTCTGCAGCAAGGCAGGGACAGACAGTTTTGGGGTTCCTGGTGAGAGAAATGGGGGTTAATGCACTGAAAAGCAACACGGCCCTGGGAGCACCTGCACAGGGGTGGTTTTAGGTTCTGCCTCCTTTGTTCAGTGCCTGGTTTCATTTGCTCTGTATTGTCCTTCCTGCTCGTGGTGGGGAGGTCTGGATGGGGCACTCAAAGCTTCTGTGTTTCTCACAGTACCTTGAACTGCACTGCAGATGGAAAAGGGGAGCTTTGCCAGGCTCCCCTAAATACATCAACAGCGGGAAAATTTAAAGACCTTGGTAACTCCCAGGAAATACAAGTGCTTCTTTGTTTCTCAGTAGAGAAATCAGTCTCCCTGCAGCCCATTTTGTCAGTTTATGCTCAAGTGGAGATGTAACTAAATTCAGAAAAGGGCTTATAGAACATCATTGTTTAAAGTTTGCATTTTCTCGAGCTGACAGGAACTGACTCACCAGCTCCTGAAGACAGCAGTGAATCAATATTTCTGCCTCATTTAGAGCTTGCACAGCGTGGCTCGGTACAGGCTGAGCAGAGTTCTGGAAGTGCTGACAGTCACCACTTACTGGGAGTCCTTGTGATAATTGATTGAATGTTTCTATGCACTCTCTGAATACCAAGATTTAAAGGGCTCCTGCTGCAGTGTCCTTACACATTTCTGGACAGAGGGAAGGTGGCATTCAGGGAGCTGCTGCCATCGAGTGTCTGCACAAACAGCACCAGCAGCTGCACCCACCTCTGCTTTAACTTCTTTGAAGCGGCTGTTCTGAGGTAGAGGTTGATTCTAATTTAAAATTCACCTCTGTTAGCAGTGTCAAACTCTGAATCCAGTCACTGATAACAACCCCACCCAGTCTAGTTCGCTCCCTCTGCTTCTGTATATTGAGTCAAAAATGTAGCCAGAAAACAGAACTAAGCAGTGGAGGTGATTTAGGACAAGCTCTGTACCTCTGACCTCATCCAAAACCTCCTCTCTTCGTGCCAGAAGCCTCTTCTCTAGGCAAACACCACTCACCACGTGTGTAACTGCACTAGTCAGGCCTTTCAGAGTTACCAATACAACAGCCCAGGCTTCTGACTGCCAGGGGTTAATTCTAGTTGAGTCATCTTTAGATGGTGAAATACATGGTGAACCCCACATGTGGCATCAAGCCCAGGCACAACCCATGGAGACCAAGTTGCTCATCACAACATGCAAAGCTGACTGTGCTCTGCTGAAACCACTGTTTTAACTCGACAAAACAACCTCCTCTTGTCAGAGGACCAAAGCTATTTCCTGAATTTAAGTCTTCAGGCCTCTGAAATTCCCTAGAACGTTTCCCTTCTTTATACTGTTCCAACACAATTCCCACAACCCTTGCTGTTAATAAAACATAACCAGATTCCTTCTCAGGAGCTTGTTTCTTGAGTTTGATTTTTTTTTTTCTCATTGTATTGAATGTAGAGCAATAAAATGTGTCCCTTCAGGGCAGTGCTCCCCAAGACTGTTCTGTACAGGGTGTATCAGGTTTCACACATCACCTCCTCTTGGTGACACACTGCTGTTACACACTGCTCCAGCAGCATTTGTGTGTAGGGGCAGGCAGCAAATCCAGAGGGGACTGTAACCGGTGTGTCTTACCCCCAAAAATGATACAAGGGATTATATTAACCAAACCCAAGTCTGTGTCTGCATTTAGGGACGGAAATTATCCCTTAGCCAGCAAACAAACACTCACAGGAGGCATCCAAGTGGTGCTTCACATTCAGTTTTAATTAGAACAGTGCTACTGATTAATCTGTACTCCGACATAATTCACCGACAGCATTAACGACACGAGCCACGGAAAAGAGCTTGGAAGGTGAGCCGGCCTATTGTGTAGTGACTTCTGGCAACCAGTCCTCGTGCCCCGCTCAGTACACGTGGACCATCCCGTACAGGAAGGTCCAGAACAGGACGTAGGTGAAGAGCCCCCCCACGAGCCCCCCGGTGAAGAGCGGCCGCCGCGACTTGAAGTACTTGTTCCACCGCCGCCCGGCCTTCAGCACCAGCAGCACGGAGAGCAGGACGGAGGCCAGGAAGTAGAAGATGAAGCCGTGCAGGCCGGTGAGGCCCAGGATGCCGGCGGTGGCGCCGGACAGGGCGGACACGGAGGTGCGGCAATAGTCCAGGATGGCCGCGTTGCCCCGCACGGCCGCCTCGCTGATGAACTGCGGCCCCTCGCGCTTGGCCACCACGGCGGCCATGGCTCCACCACCACGGCGACCTCCCGGCTCGCAGCGGCACTGCGGTGAAGCACAGACAAGGCTGTACGAGCCCGCCCCGCCCTGCCCTGCCCTCAGCGCGCCGGGCCCCTCAGCGGCCGCTCCCGCCCCGCGCCGTACCTCTCATCCACCGCGGCGCGCAGCTCCGCGGGACCGCCGCTCCGCTACGCCTCGCACCCTGCCAAGGGACAGCACACAGCGCCCGTCACCGGGCCCGACCGCCACCTCCCGCCCCGTGGAACCGGGCCGGGCCGGGCCGAACCCCCCGCCCCGCCGGGCCCCGCCGGGCCCGACCCGCACCTACCGCGCCGCCGGCACCGCCCGCCCGCCATCTTGGCGCGGGGGCCCACGGGACACGGCCGCGCGCGGGGCGCGCCGCGGGCGGGGCGGCACCTGATTGGCTGGAGGCGGGGAGGGGGGCGGGGCCGGGCGAGGCGCTTTTGTTCGGGCGGCGACGTGAGGGGGAAGAGAGAGAGGGAGAGAGGGAGAGATGGCGTTTGTACCGGGACAGCCCGTCACCGCCGTGGTGGTGAGCGGGGACGGGGGACACGGGGGGAGATGGCGTTTGTCCCGGGCCAGCCCGTCACCGCCGTGGTGGTGAGATGAGACGGGGCGGGAGGGGTACCGCGTCGGGGGCCGCTGGTGAGGATATCCCCGGGGCAGCCCCGGTCCGTGGCTGCTTGGAGGGAGCCGGGCGAAGGATGCGGGACGGGACGGGGGCACCACGCTGGGAGCCGCCGGGAGGGACTGGCACGGGGACGGAGGTGGCGGTGCTGTCAGCGGGCGGAGGTGCCCGGCGGGGGTGGATGCCCGGCGGGTTTGGATGCCCGGGTGCGCGGAGGGAGCGGGCGAAGGGCGCGGTCCGCAGCGCCGCCGGCCCCGGTTGCCGCGGGGGCTGTCAGAGCTCGGCCGGCCCCGCCGGGCACTCGGGTGTTGCTTGAGAAAAGAGGGAACGAGCGGCCTTGATCGCCTGAAGCGCCTTCTCCCGGGACCGGGACCGCGGTCGCCGGTGCCCGCTCTGCCAGGGAAGGGGCAGGATAAAGCACCTGCTTGACTGGGTGGGGTTAAGGAAGCAGAGCTTTTAAAGTGAGGTAATTGCACACAGTGCAAGTGAAGGACTCTGTGCCTTCCAGTGGTTGGAATATTAAAGGTGGTTGTGCTCCGGGAGTGTGACTGGTACCTCGGCTAGAACAGGCTGCACAGCCCCCAGTGTCTGAGAGCTGACAGCCCTGAGGACATCCTGCTGTGGATCCCACTGTGGATCCACTGATCCCAGTCAGTCTGCATCCCAGGGACGGCCTGAGTCCAGCGCCTGGGAGGAATTCTCACAGAATGGTTTGGGTTGGAAGGGACCTTTAAAGGTCACCTCATCCAGCCCCCGGAATAAGCAGGAACGTCTTCCACTAGATGGGCTGAAACACCTTTTGAGAGGTTATTGTGTCAGACCGTGGCTTTTCATCCTGGCTCAGGAATTGCTGGCATTTGTACAATGCTGACATAATGCATAAAGCTTGTCAGATGCCTGTGTGCATCTGGCAGCGAGGAACCTGCCCCTGGATTACAAAAGTGTGGATAAGTTATCCTGAAAAAGAACCATCCTAATAATAGGTTGTCATTTCTGCTGATAGGACTAGCAGGAACATAGGGCACGTGGATAACAAGTGAGAGGAGGCTGGTCATGAGTGACTGCTGGTTATCAAGGCATGAGTCATGTTTAAAGAGACCTGCTCTGGTTTTGGTGTTGTTCCCTTCTATCCCCAGGCAGGGGATAAAGCTCTGAGTAATTAAGGTGCTTGGCTGTGTCATGGCATGAGAACCCTTGGGCTGAGCACAGAATGGCTTCCTGTCCTGCTCCTCTGTGACAGAACAGTTCAGAGCCAGCTGCTGTCAACACCAGGGCTGTGTGTGGCTGACAGCAAGTGCCAGAGGACAGTTCTGTGCTGCCAGGGGGTTCAGAGCTGTCTGTTTACAGTACACAAGGGTACCAAGCTGTGGGCAGCCCACTCTGGTGGGTGTGTGGGATCTCCGTGAAAGACAATCTCCTAAGTGTCTGTGTCTGAAACACACAAGATTCCTTGCAGTCATCACAACACTCAGCTATTTCATCTCCTTCTCTTTTCAGCAAAGAATTGAAATCCATAAACTTCGTCAAGGTGACAATTTGATTCTGGGATTCAGCATCGGGGGTGGCATTGATCAGGACCCTACTCAGAATCCTTTCTCTGAAGACAAGACTGACAAGGTCAGATGCTCTTTTCCTGCAGCAGCTCCTTCTCCAAAAGGCTGAGGGACCCAACTCAGCATCTGTCTTTGTCCTCTCACATAACTACTACTGAAGTTGCTCTGTTGCCTCATTATCACTTGCAAAGTGAGGTTGTTTAAATGATCTCTCCACCTCTCCTACTGTCCAACATTGCACAAGCCTTTTTTTTAAACTAGAATTCAATAATACACTACAAAGTATTTTTGCATTGTAATAGAACTGAGTATTTAATGCTCCCATTTTTAGTGAATGAACACTTCCTTTTTTTCCAGGGTATCTATGTAACAAGGGTGACAGAGGGAGGCCCAGCAGAAGTTGCAGGACTCCAGATTGGAGATAAGATCATGCAGGTAAACACCAAGATAACACAGTACTAACACAGCACCACGTGCACACTGCACACAAAACATCTGCTGGGGGAAAACAGTCCTCTGGGTACTTGCCAGGACAGTTTGTGGGGTTTATTTATAAGCTGAGCTGTGGCATAAGCACATCCACTGCATGGTTCTGACAGAACACCTACAGGACACCTGTGAGTCCCTGCACCTGCTTCATTTCATGGTTTTTTCCCCCAGGTGAATGGCTGGGATATGACAATGGTGACCCATGACCAGGCTAGGAAGAGGCTGACAAAAAGGAACGAGGAGGTGGTCAGGCTGCTGGTGACCAGGCAATCCCTGCAGAAGGCTGTGCAGCAATCCATGATGTCCTAAGCAATCGTGGAGCTGGGGAAGGGTTAGGGAGGGAGATGTATAGATTGGTGTCAAAGAAAGAAGCAAATGCTAGACTGGAACAGGCTGTCTGGAAGGGGTGCACGTTCCTACCTGTGGTAAACACTACTTTTTTATTTTCACTTCCTCTGGTGTAACTGGCAGTAGTAAAACAATAGTCCCCTCAGCAGAAGTGCTTCTCTAAAGTCTGCCCTGCAGGTACATGGCAAGACTTTTGTCATCCTGGCTTTTGGGACAGGACAAACTCTAGTTACCTAAGAGCAACTGGAAAAGCCTTAACTTTGACAGGATTCTCCTGTAACACAAAAGCTTCCTATTTTAAGAGGAAATGTGGCTTCTGCTATGAAAAAACAGAGGGTTTGCTGTGCCTAAGCTTTTAGAAGTGAGCTGCCCTGTCCCTTCCATGCTATCAAATTAAAATGCCAGAATTAAGAGTTGGACACTGCTGTAGGGAGGAGCACTGTACTAATCCCACATGGTGTGAGGGCTGGAGAGTGTGCTGAAGGGTTTGGGGCATCACAGCTCCCTGCAGAGATTCCATGTGCAAAGCAGCCTCTTCAGACAAGAAACAACTGAGTAGCACAGAAGTGTTAGAGTAATCCCTACAGCTTCATGGACACTACAGTTCAGCCTCCCTGGCAGACTAAAACCTTAATTCTTCTTGTTCCCAAGTAATTTGGAGCATCAGATGAACTGAGTTTAAATTAAAGGAATATGGAGCAGGAAAGAAAACAATGTTGCTGAACTTACCAAAAAAAAGCTGCTTGTAGCTGTAGGGTTTTCAATTCTTCATTCCACTTCTATCAGTCTTGAAACAGGAGGGGTGGGTTTTGGTTTGTCTTCTAGAAGACTTTGTGTAAATCACTGATTTATTGGATGGAAGAGATGAATATGCCAGTAACTTGCAAAAGTGCCTCTTGACCAAATTTAAACTTCTAGTTGGACACTAAGTTGTTTAAATCAACATGCCACAGGACTGAGGATTCTTGCTGCAACACTTAAGTTCATGATCTGGCAGCCTGTGGTTGGTTACCCAGCCAGCTTTAGTTACCCAAAAACTGGAGTTTTTAATCCTCTTCAGTTGATTTATACATATCTATACTTACCTTAAGCAGTCTTCAGGTAAGCTGTTGTAAATAGAACATAAGGAGGTGGCAGAACTAACTTATTCAGTACATTACTGCTGTGCCATGTTGTGATTGATGCATCTCAGACTGTTCTGTGCACACCAGCAGATGCCTATTTACCAATTTTATATCTATGGAATTACTACAATCCTGCTTTTGAAATTTTTGTAACTTAAGAATTCCGTGGTAAATTTTAAGTCTCTCAAGTTGAAGTTATTTTTGTTACTATAAAGGATACACTGCTATTTGTACTGCTATTTCACTTGATTTTACACACAATAAAACAAAGTTGGAATTCCTGAGCTGTTTCTCCTTACATTTAAGAGTGCCACATCACCTGGATGCCTCCAGCTGAGACCTTTTGTCTGGCTTGAAGTAGAGTGTGGACTGAGGTTAGTGAGGTCTGGTTTCACTGGTGGGTAGTTGTGGTGTTACTGAGCTGTCAAACTTCACCTGGGTTCTGGCAGGGGAGAACCTGCTTTTCCTTAGACTGACACCCAGTAAAACACATGAGGTTTTGAGCATTCAATTATTCAAGCACAAATGCATGGATTCCCTTCTAGTTCTTATAAAAAGTCTAACACTTACCTTGCAAGTTCAAGACCTTTATCTCTACCTGAAGTACCACGTGCAGTTAGAAAGTTGCCCAGGAACAAAAGCTTATGCTTAAACTCTAATCGTGGGGCTGTTCATGGCTCACTCATTTGATAAATCTTTAATCTTTACCATCCACCCAGTGGAATTTAAGGCATGTCAGTACAACTGAGCAAAATGAAGTTAGCAACTAGAAGTATTCTGAGCACTTGTCTTAGCAGCTTTGAAAGAGCTTTCAGTGAGATAAGAATAGAAATAAGAATACAGTTTCTGCTTCTTAGAATTTTTTTTAATAAAGAGTTAAAATTCTAATATTTGTGCATTTGTTACCAACCCCATTGTTGTTATGTCCCACTCTGGCTGTTAACTGCCAGCCTGAGTGGTGCTGTACTGTGAGCTGGCTGAGGAGTCAGCAGCAGCACTTGGATCCACAGTCTTCAGTCACTGCATTAAGATATGAAGTGGTTGCTTGAACAAGATCTCAGATTTTTGGAAGACAGAACTCTGTTCTTTGTGCTTCACTCCCAATCAGAAAGACATCACTCTGGTCTTTCCCTTCCCTGTTGTTAATGAAAAAACAGCCACGTGTTGCTTGGAGTGCTCAAGCTAAACCGTGTGTGCGGCTTCAACAGGCACGAGTCTCCCACGTGCAGGTGGTGGCCAGAGAGCTTGCTGTCCTTAAGGCATCTGGTAATCAGTGTTTGACAAGGCAACATTCCACACCAGAGAGGATCAACTTATAGACAGAGATCAGAATCAGTATTCCTGGTGACTGGCAGCAGGAATCTTGAAAGCCCTCAGCCAGTGTAGGGGTGAGTTCAGCTTAAAGTGATGTTTGCTATTCACAAGGTTCGTACCCTCGTCTCCTGTAAAGGCAGTAGTGCTGGACCATAAAAACAATATCAAAGATGATGGAGAAGACACCCAGGCCAAACTTGGTTGGATCTCCAAAGATTAACTTCCACTCATCTGTCAAACACAAAATTAGAGGTAAGTCTAACTCCTCTAGTGCAGTCTTGTCTCAAGACTACGAGGTCATGCCGTGCATGTTAGAGAAGTTCATGATTATTACCTGGACTGCTTAGACACACCTTAGGACTGACTGGAGTGCACATCTTATGCAAAGCTAATTAATAACTGTTCCTGTGGTTTCTTCAGAATAGCTACTTCATTTTGTATCTTGAGGGAGTATGAGCAGATTCTTTATTTTTTTGTGAAAGAACAGCTCCCCATACCACAGCACACACATCATTCTCCTGAGATAACCTGCTGGTTTATACCTGCTTTGTACTGGGGCCTCCCACCATAAGAAGAAAGGCCCCAGCAGCTCAGTTCCAGGCTTACCATTGTTGTATGACTGCAAAAACATCTGGAGAAGGCTGAAGCTTCCACCAGTGAAGTCCAGTAACACATTTCCAATACTCCATCCCTCAGTGCTTTTCCGACGGAAATTCATGTACGCCTGGGAGCGGAACAGGGAGTCAGTCAGTGTGTCATGCACAGACATTTGAGATGAACATTTAAGCAGCTTCAGGTATAACTATGCTGGTTTTGTCACAAAAAGCCTTAATAAATAATCATTGGTGGTTTGGTGTAGTCAGACTTTTCAAGAGCACTCACTGCAGGCTTAAGAATGTAGCATAAAAGCAAAAGAGTTCAGATTTACCTGAGGAAAATATTTTATCAGTGTGACTGCTAACTTGATGTAGGAGAAGCAGAATAAGAACTGTAGCCAAGTCATCTCCTCAGCTGCAGCAAGAAACAGTGTGGTGAAGGTGAAGATCCATGCAAGTGCCAGTAGTCCAACAACAACTTTGGATACTTTCTGACCCGCTCTCTGAAACAGAAACACGGATACAGTTTGGTCTGGTCATACATCCCCAGACACTAAGATACAGTTTGCCCACAATTCTGCAACACTACAGTCCAAACCTGTTTTACCCGTTAGGCTGGTACCACAAGGGAACTTTAAAATTAAGCAAGTGCTACAGCAACCAGGTGCAGGTTTGCAGGAGCTGATGAGCAATATTCATATCAGCATTTTGAAATACTGTTGTCCCCTGAGTAAGGGGGAAACAATTCTGGAGTATTCACAGTGCACAATCTGAAACAATCTCCTAAATTCAGTCTGATGATATGAAGAGTTCCTATATATCCAAAAGGCTGATAGTGCCATTATGGTAAAAGATTTATGGTTGCTAATTTTTCACTTGAAAAGACTATTTCACCTGGCAGTGGGGTCAGATGGGCTGTTACAGTTTTGGGTTTAGCATCACCCAAGGAACAACCCCAAGAGAGAAACAGTTACCATCTAGAAAAAATTGGCTTGTTCAGATCAGAGGCTTTTACATGAGAATTAAACAAAGAACCCCCTGACTGTAAAAATCAATCAGTCTCACCTGAAAAGGTGTGAATTGTAAAAGGGCATTTACAGCGATTTTAGGATAAAAGAAGCTGAAAAAAAAGCTGCAAGTTTGAATTGCTGTAATCTATATGCTGACCAGAGATCTGCCTGGGAACTTTATGAACCTGGCTGTTTGCCTCAGTTGCTATGAGTCCCTAAGGAGTTTACTTATAAACTCAGAACATCCATAAGGCTGAAGCAGATACAATCAGTGGAGTTGTTGCTACCTTAGGACAGATGAAGGCAGCTGGATTGTGAAGCCTGGCTGCTGGGAAGGCAGTGAAAGTGCAGTGAAGAGGATTTTGGAGCCCCAAAGGAGCGGTGAGGTGCCCGGCAGAGGGAGCTCTGCCAGAGCCGACAGGTGAGCCCAGCACCCCGACCCACCTCGTAGATGCAGCACTGAATGATGGTGAGGAGAGTCAGAGCTACCGCGTGGAGACTGAAGAAAACGTCATTGATGGCCACGGGGTTCACCCCGCTGGGATAACTGACCAAGAACTCCTCCTAAAGGTAAGAGAAACCAAAACCAGCCACATGTCTTAATTCCCTTCTGTAGATACCCAACCCCTGGCAAGTACTCAGAGAGAATCACGCTCACCTTAATCAAGGGAATCCAGAAGAGGCCAACATTAAACACGCTGTATGCTATAAAGCCAGTAAGGTTTAATGCTATAAAGTCAAAGCTTAGTCCAACAACACTGGAGTAGGGAAAAAAAAAAAGAGAAACATGCATCAGAGCATTACAGGCAGTTACAGGGACAACTTGACCCGAAAATGTACTGATTTATAGGCAATTTCTGATTAAGCAAAAGCCTCAGGCATTGTGACAACACAATGCTGTGAGTTCATGAGGAAGCAAGGTGCAATAACACAGCTCTCACTGACCAGGCTGTGTCCCTGCTGTTTAACTTGACCCCTCCATATATTCAGCTTGTCTGATAAAGCCATTCCACCCTGAAGCACTAGTGCATTTCTGCCAGAATAAATGCTTTAGTTCTCATACATAATAATGTTTCTACTTAGAGTCACTTGGTTTAAGGGGAGCTGGCCTAATGATGACACTACAAGGAAGGGTCTGAGAAGCAGCTCTCAAGGCTGCCACCTTTGAAAATGATCATCACAGCTGGCTCAGGCAGATGATTTGCAACATCACACCAAAGGCAATGGGGAAGTTTCCTCTATCACAGATTAGTACTGGATGCCAAACCTTAGGATCAGGTGTCTGTAGGCTGCACTTAGTTTCCCCTCACCTGCATGTATAAAAGCTCACTGGGGCTGCAATTTGCCTTGTTTTTCTCCCATCTTTCCATGGATAATTCACAGTAACCGAGATGGATGTAACTGAAGCTGGGAACAGGATTTGCAGGAGTGCTTAAGTGACTTGCAAACACCCCTTAAGTCTCTTTACCTTTTCCGTCGCCAGTTCTCAAAGAGTTGAGGATAAAAGGAGATGGACCAGGCAACAAAATAGATCCAGCCAATCACCTCATCAGCATATCTCACTATGATGCTATGGATCACTTGGAACTGAATCCTAGGTCTGATGGTTAATGCAAAAAGAATTAGTTAATTCATCTGTTCACACTTTTTTCAGGAAATTTCGTCTTGCTCTGCTTTGAGAGAGGAAATAGAGTTGAGGGGTTGAGACAAGACAATAAAGATTCAGTTGGTTGCAGTTGAGTCACTCCCCTTTTCTTTAGTGTCCTTGTTATGTCTGGGACATCTCCCACTCCTACCTCCCTTTCCTTCTTGCCTGACTCTTTCCTTTCCATTCTTTTTACCACAGGAATGTTCAAAAAGGTCACCTCTTCCCTGTGGCTTCCACTCTCTCTTAGCACAAGGTTCTGTTAGGCAAGAGAGAGTTGCACTTTCCACGCTCTGTCAGCAAAGCCTCATGACCGTGTCTGTCCTGTGAGGGTTCCACGTGCTCACCTCTGCATTTGCTTCGAGTCTTAAAAGCAGAAGCAGAACCGGGAAGTAAAACAGGAGCATCTTGTTGCTCTGTGACATCTGGGCAACAAGTAAACACAAGTCCAGCTTTCTCCATCTTGCTGGACTTTTCCTAAGAGGGAGAACTGGCACCTGTGAGAAGAGGGCTGCCCTAACTAGAAAGCAAAGCACCTGTATGTCAGGGTAGTGATGGGGGTGGCACAGCTGCACCAGGCTGTTAGAAATCCAGAACAAAGCCTGCACAGAAAGACCAGTGTCCCCCTGGACACTGACAGTCAAATGCTTCCCAGACTGCAAAATTTGGCATGTAGTTTTCATGCTTTTGGGAACAGGTATTAGAACCTGACTAGGCAACTCAGTTATCTAGTAATTAAATCTAAAATACCAAGATTATCACTCTGCTTCCATGCCCTCTCTTTATCTGAACACCCTGGGGTTTTTCTGGAGGTTATCACATCTTCTCAACTACATCCCACTTTACTACAAGGAGGGAATAGTTACCCCAAAGTTTAGGAAGCTATAGGAGAGTAAGTGGAACTAAAAAACAGCTTCTCACCCAGTTAAGTTGGAATTAGTGGCATAAAGATAAACTGTTACTTGTCCAACATCATCTGCTTTCACTTGGAAGTCTGCCTTAGTGTGACCTGCAGGGAACTGTACCTGTAAGGCAAAGTAGAGGGAAGAGAAAGGAATTGCACCAGACCAGCAGGAGCCTTTTGTTTAAGGTCACAAGTCTGTTCTGTCACTTACTTCATCAGGCAGTTCAACGATGGTGCTGTTCTTTGAGGAGTGTGTAATATTAAAAGTTATCACCAGTGTCTCATTTAATGGAGCCCTGTGAAGGCAGAAGAAACAAGTTAGGCTGGTGCCTGAGTTCAGAGAGTGCTGCAGGGATGTGGGGGAGTATCTGCTAAACCCTCTCAGCAATGAGCAGCCCACACACAGCAGTCCCTGCCTGTTACTCAGAGGAACAGCAGCACCCAAGTGTGTGAGCATTGTACTGGTTCTCTTATCTGAACTAGAGAGGGCACGAGACATTATGTGGCCACATTTTAGCTCCCTCTTCTCCATACAAGTGACAGAGCAAGGTCACTGCCACCAGGATCCCACCCTTGTGCTCATTAACTCTTGCTGATAAAGAGGGGCAGAAACAAGGCACATGGACTTGGGGTGATGAAGGACAGAAATTACAGCACCTAAGACAAAAAAAAACCTAAAAAAAAACCCTCTCCAAGTGACACAGTCCTGCACATCTTTCCTAGAGAACTCCACTGAGCATTTGTCCTGGAGGTTATCCTTCTAGGAAATGTAAGTTTCTCCTAAGCATCAATTTTTAGAAATGGAGGAACTGTAAATTCATTTATGGAGGACAGCCCCTGTTCCAAAGGAAAAGTAAAGCTGCAATCATGATTTTACCTCAGAGAGATGGTGACGTTTGTTGAACTTCCACTTTCTAAAGAAACCACTTCAGGGACAGACAATACAATGACTCCATCTGGGAGGGAGAAAAAAAACCACCCACACAAATCTCAATTACTATGAACAGCTCCTTCAGAAGAACAACCTATTTTCTTTTGTGCCTTAGACATTTTGTCAATTGGTACCTGCAGTATCAGATCAACCACATTAGTACACATGAAAAACAGCATAGGGAGTACAGCAACTAAAGGTACTGAAGTTAAGGTGACTAAATAACTCAAAAGGAGAAGTAAATAACTTTTGCTTGAACACGTTGCAAGGAAGGAATTTAAATATGTGAAGTGCAACAGAAGTTCATGCCAAGTGAAGGCTATAGAATACCACAAACCCACACTGATTCTTGATGTGACCCTACTAACCTAAGAGTCATAAATGCCCAAAATTTAGTTTAAAATTGCTTATTGGGTCACAAATTAAAACCAAGTACCTAGATGTCCAAGAGAACGCACATTTACTATTTTAACACTTCAAGAATCTCAAGCACCTTACTAACAGTGCTCTGAAATATTGAATTAAGGGCTACACTGTACAACAACCCCGCTATGTTGTACCACACCATGCTTTAAGAGAGGCCAAGATTCCAAGTGCCAGTACAACTGCTATCCAAACCTTAAGCTGGTCAGATGTCACCAATTTTGACATGTGGAATCCAAGCCTATTTTATTCACTGTATGTTTAAAAGACACAACAGACAAGGGGAAAGAACAGAGAGCTATATATAAATAAGACCAGAAACTGAAAGATAAGCAGTTCGCACAGATTGGCCTGGACACTTTTCTTTCTTTTTCCCGTTGCCACATATTACACAGTGTTCTCAAGAAGATATTTCAGTGCAGAGGAGGTCTTCAGTTTATCACTGGCTGCGTCCCAGGCAGTATTTAATCTGCTTCTACAGATTTTGGAGCGTGAGGCGAGGGCTCCCCCACAGCGGTGCCTGGGCAGAGCACTGACACCGAGCCAAGGTAAGGTGTGAGAGAAGAGCTGATGGGAGCGTGGCACAGGTATCCCTGGAGAGCTATAACGGGATAACTGGAGAGCTGTAACGGGATAACTGGAGAGCTGCCCTCTTCCAGCTCTCGCTGGTCTGGAGCCCCGTGGGGCCAAACTGGGATGACCCAACACTCACCGCCAGGCCCCGGCAGCACAAGAAAGAGGCTCAGCAGAGCGGGGAGCAGGTACCGCGTCCTCATGGTGGAAAAGCTGCAGAGAAAGCGGGGAGAAGCTTTGCACGCGTTTCGAGGGGGGCACAGCCCATCCCCTCAGGCGGCAAATCGCTTCCCTCCCAGCACCGCGGCCCCCAGCCCGGCCGAGGGACCCTCAGCACCCCTCAGAGAGCACCGACCTCCCAGTCCCTCTGTGTGTCCGGGGATATCTTTCACATTTTTACCTCAGCGCTCGTCCCGTGACGAGCCCCCTCCCAACCCCAAGGCGCGGGACTACAAATCTCGGCAGCCCCCGCGCCCCCGCCAGCCCCCCGCAGCCGGCAGCGCGCCGCGGGGCACGCTGGGACTTGTAGTCCCGCCGCCCTCCCCTCGGGAGCGCCGGAGAAGCGGGGCAGCCGCTGCTTTGGCACACGCGGCGGTGCCGGGGAGCGGGCGGACACCCACCTGCTTCGGCTCCCGGCGCCGTCCCGGCTCTTCCCCTTTTCAGCTCTCACGTGAGGCGATTGCCTGTGGACTCCCCGCCCAGCGCCCACCGCGCCGCTGCGGCCGCTGCCGGGGCCATCTTGGGTGTGGCGGAGCGGGTCTGTGAGGGGGGAGAGCTGCGAGCGGGGACAGGGCGGGCCGGGTTTGATTTTTGTCAAGTCTGTGTTTCGGCAAAAAAAAAAGTCTGGCTTAAGGCTGCGCGTGTCAGCGGGGAGCGCTGGGGAAGGGGCGGTTTGTCCCAGGCCGAGGGGTGGCGGCCGGCGAGCGCTGAGGGGGGGAGGCACCCTCAGCCTGAGGGCGAAGTCCAGGTCGCGGTCCTGCCCCGTCCCTGGGAGCCCACACCGCGTGTGCCCTCGGCTCCTGGGGGGGCAGGGAACCCCTCCGGGGCACAAGGAGCCGCGTGGGGCTCGGCATGGTGGGTGTCGGTCCCCCTGGATGCGGCGGGCGGGCTGACAGCGGTGCCCTCACGGCCATGGCGGGCGGCCCTGAGCCCGCCTGTGTGCTGGGCATAGACCTGGGCACCACGTCGGTGAAGGCGGCCCTGGTGACAGGGACAGAGCGAGGGCTGGCGGTGGCACAGAGCTGCTCCAGGGAGACTCGGGCACACACCGATAGCCTGGAAGCCGGACCGCAGGTAAGGGCTGGCAGGGAGCACTGAGGGAAGTCGCAGGACACCAGCCTTGCCCCGTAGTGCCTGCGTTTTGCTGCACTGTGCAGACTCCAGGGGCTTTCTTGGGTTGTTTTGTGCCGAGGTTGACAGATGGTTGCTGTATGTTCATGGTTACCTGAAACTAGAGTTAAAACACTCCCTGTTCACTGTTCAAGGAAGTCAGGTAGAACTGCTTGATTTAAAAAAGACACAGGTTTTGAAAAGTTGCCCAAGACAATCTGAAACTGTTCTCCCATGAACCACCACCTTGTCTTAGACACTCCCAGTCAGGGAACAGCAACCACTTGCCAACTGGGAGGGTGTTATGCACTTTAAGGTGAGATGGAATCATAACTGGAAATTCCCGGTGGAAATAACCAGGAACATGTTCTCCTATAAAAGATCTTTTCATGCGTTGTGTTGGTCAGCCTAAAAAAAAAGGATGAATCAGAATCATAAAAAACGTGCATCAACATTCCTCTGGCCTGGTATTGCAGTGAGTCCAGGGCTAATTTCTAAACAAAGATACCAGACAGGCCAACCCTCCTCCCTACAGCCACGTTGGTGCAGCCAAAAGTACCTATGCACAAAGTTCACATTTGTTTGTAAACTAATATTTGAGTAGTTTTGTTTGTAATCTTGATACTGGTCTGTCACAAAGTAATATGAATCTTTTTGGAAGTGTGAAAGCTGCAGTAGAGCTTCTTGAGGCACAGTTTGGTCAGTTTGATGAGCAGATCAGCTTGCTGGGTAGTTCTAGGAATAAAATATCCAGAAGTGAAATATCAACATCATGAAAATCAACATTGAGTAGATAGGGAGGAGCTTCAGGAAGATGTAAAGGAGGCTGCATGCCTATGAGAACACATGGATAATCCTCTTTATGAGGAAAATGAAGAACAATATATAAGGTGAACTAATGAAAGCATGTAGTGTGTGGTAATGGATTTTTTTAAAGGTATGATTGAGTATGGTTACTTAGGAAATTGAGAATTATTTGGCCTTCAGCTTGAGAGGCTGTTACTTCATTCTCAACTTCCTAGTATTTGTTTTTAGGTTTTGTGGGGGTTTTTGCCACGTTTTTCCTTTTTACAGTTTTGTAGTGAATGTTACTCTAATACATGCTATTAAGCTAAATGAGTTTTGTTCTTCAATTCTGACTAGAGCAGCCTTGTTTAATAAACACACTGGGTGAATCCTGATGGCTGCATGCTCAGGATGATGCTTTCTGCTTGCAGGGAGTGGAGCAGGATGTCCAGAGAATAATAAGGGCACTGAATGAGTGCCTTGCTGCTCTGCCTCAGCAGCAGCTCCAGCGAGTCACCCACATTGGGATTTCAGGACAGATGCATGGGGTTGTGTTTTGGAAAACTGATAAAGGTAACATTCATTCTTTAACATTCCTCTTCAGAGTTAAAATTAAATTTTAGCACTGAAATGATTCTGTTTTTCCCCTCCTCAAAAAATCCCAAGCCATTTTTTTCCTAGCACATCATAGACTGTCATGTTGCATTCATTTTGTTGCTTATCCTTCTGTTAGTGGGAGCTGAAAAAGGACTGTGGTCATGATTCTGGATGCTCAGCTGCTTGGCAAGACCTCAGAAACAAAAGCAGCTGCAGTGAGGTGGTCACGTGGGGCTTGACTGTGCAAATACCCAGATGATCCTTGGGATAGTGAGAGTATTGGAAAAATCCAGGCCTTGGATTGCCAGCCCTCTGAGATAGGGATGGATTATCCTCTTGGCTATTGCCTTATAAACCTGCTAGAGTCTAAAGCTTCCAGAGTGTGGTTCCACGTCTTCTTTCTTTTTACCTTCTGATGTGCATATAATCTGAACAATTCCATATAAATACAATTATACAAGTCTTACTATAATAGGAGTTATGCAGATTAAGCAAAGATTTATTGTAAACCACAGATTAGATTTCCCAAAAGTGCTACTCACTGCCTGTCAGAAATTGTCAGGGTCTTAATTGCTTGAAGAGACACTCTACTGTTCCTTTCTGGCTGTAATTTTATGTTAAATTCTAAAATGATTAGAAAGAAAGAAACCCAAAGGCTGATGGACTGAAGGAGCTGTTTTGCTTTCCACGTGTCCCAAGAGCTACATAACAAAGCCTCGTGGGTTCATAGACACAGGTTCTTATATCATATTGGTAAATATTTTATGTCCTAAAGCCACATGCCACTTTAGTTTAATTTCTGTCAAGTGAAAGAGGGTGTTTGCTCTCATTTGTTTTGAGTGGACTAAGTGAATCCAGGACCTTTGGGACACAAATAAAATTTTTAATAGCATCCTTTGGGGTTAGATTTATGGTTAATAATATTTCTTAGAATCCATTTAAAGCTAGAAAAGCAAACCCATTGGAAATTGGGTTCAAGCAGTCTTGATTGAACAGGGAATTAAGGGAACAAGCAAGAGTATGTGTTTTGCTTTGCATGTTTCACGTGGCACTTCCCAGCTCTCTTGGCTGCTGTTTGCTGTGTGAGTGTGACTTACCCAGCCCAAGAACGACTTTTTTAGCTGTCTTTGTGCAGGTGAGGCAGCTGAGTCTCTCCTCTGACCTGTAGGACAAGTGGCACAGCACAGCTTCAAACTCTGCTCCCTGTGGCCAAACCCCAGGAGTTTGTCTGGGTTTCAGAGCCAGCTGCAGACAGCGAGTGGCCTGTCCTGTCCCTGCCCTGTGTCCAGGGAGAGGCCAGAGCTGTGCCCTGCAGTGTGCTGGCAAACATCACGTGCCAGTGCTTGAGCCCAGCCCCTGCAGTGCAAGAATGGGAAGGTTTCATCAAAGCTGGAGTGTTCTGTGCTCAGAAGGAACGTGCTGGACTGGGAAAACTGAATTAAACCCCTGATCCACTTCGGTGAAGCTTCGTTGTGGGGAGAGGGTTACTCTTTAGTACTTTGCAGTCCATTGTTTAATACTTAGAGATCCAGGTTTCATGTTGGCTTGAAAGGTGATGAAACTTGGTGCTCTCCATCATGGGCAGTTTGTTACTAACACAGCATTCTCCAGGTCCTGATGTGACAAATCCTGATTGAGGTTTCTATGTGAGAGCTGCCCTGTCAGCTCCTTGCCTCCCATAGCAGAACTGTGGTTGGGGTTTTTTTGTGGCTCACCTGCTATTTAAAAAATCTTTAAAATCTCAAGGTGCAAGTGGCCTTGGAAAGAAAAGGAAGGCCTTGGATACATCCTCTGTTTTAGGAAAGGATGACTGGCATTATGATGTTATCTAGGGCTGAAAACCATGACCAAATAATTGGATTACAATCTCTGCTGGTTCTCTTTCTGCTCTTTTTTTCAGTATATTGAACAAATTATCAGGCATGTCCAGAAATGAGGGATGCCAGGCAGGCTACTCTGCAGGGAGTCACTGGATTTCTTGGATACTTTGTGTTTCAGGTTGCAAGTGGACAGAGTGTGGCACAGGCCCTGCCTTTGAGCCACACGAGGTCAGTCACCTGGTCACTTGGCAGGACGGGCGCTGCAGCCCCACCTTCCTCTCCTCTCTTCCTCTGCCACAGTCCCACCTGAGCTTGGCTACAGGATTTGGATGTGCCACAGTCTACTGGTATTTGAAGAAGAGGTACATTGCTTCTCGAAAGGGCTTCTGTGTCAGGCAGTTCTCATCTTGAATTTTTGTGACAATTACTGTTCCTGTAGCATGTCAGTACCAATGCAGGCTGAGGGGCTGCGTTTCTCTGTAATCGTAATCTTAATTAAGTAGTCCAACAGTATTTAAAATGGCAGTTTTTAATATAAACTGTATGCAGCTGAGCACACGAGAGTCTCTGACCTCATACAATTACTACAGATTTCTAACAAAAAAGCTTCTGACCATACAGTAACAGAAGCTTTAAAGTATCACAGAATAATTGTAGTCCATCGTACCAGTCAGAGGAGCTCTGCTAATGCAGTTTGAACACTGTCATTTTGCCCTGTGCTGTTTGTGAAAAGTACCAACATGCCTGAAACAGTCACAGAGTGCTTGGTCTGGTTGCTGCCAGATGCTAAAACAAAAAGCCTCTAAATTAATTTCAGTTCCTTCCTTCCTCAGATGCTGAGATCCTCCTGAGGTGTTATGAGTGCTCTGCTTTGTTGAGGCATGTTTGCAGAGGATACAATTTTTCACTTATGACTTGGCATCAGCAGTTTCATCTTTCATCTTCAGTTTCATCTTTCTCAAAGAGCCAGTGTCTTCCTTGGCAATGAGCATTTATTTTTCCTATTTATTTCAATAAATGGGAAAAAACTTATTACATCTTGATTTCTTCCAGTGTGTGTCCAGCAAATACATGGAACATGGCACGATCCTACTTTAGAACTCTGTTGTTTCAACATTTGATATATTTCCATTCATATCATTCGTGGATCCCTGACCAACTGTGGGATTTTCCCTATTTTTCTCAAATGCTCCAGGATCAACCAAGTGCTGCTTTTTTCATGCAAACAATTACTACTTTCCTGGTAACTTTTGCAGTGCTGTGCTTTTCAACCGAGACAACTCATTCCTTAAAGCTGCTGTCTCTCCATCTTCCATCAGGAGATAAGTATTGCTGCAGCTTGGAAAACAAATTCCATTTTAAAAAACCCCAACAAACCAAAACAACAAAATGCAGGTTGATCACTGAGGTGCAGTTTAATTTTTAGGTGAGACCACACGTGTCAAGTTCTCTGTAGCAATGGAAGTTGTCTTGCTCCCACTGCCTTAAAGCAAAAAACCCTTACTGGTTTTGTTTTTGAAATGTCTTGTTTAAAAGTCCAGGTTTTCTGAAAGCTTATGATGCAGCTGGCACTATCCAGGACTACGTGGTTGCCATGTTGTGTGACCTGAAGAAGCCACTCATGTCTGTCCAGAATGCTGCCAGCTGGGGATATTTTAATTCCAGAAGCAAAAGCTGGAATACTGACATGTAAGTGCTTGGGTCATTCACTGGGACCTGTGCACTTGCACCTCTTTGGGCCCTGAGTATCAATGTGCTACGGATAAAAACAGGTTGAAAGTTACTCCTAATCAACTGTGGCCTGTACTGCTCAACTATTGCCTATTGAGAGTTTGCTCTGGTTTGTGAACTGTATCTGTTCAAATCTTGTGAAAGCTGGTACAGTATTTGTAGAAATACCTCCCAACAGCAGAGCTGAGTCCTTGCATAGCAAACTGTTCTCTCCTTTTCCATGGTGGGATGGGATGGATGGGAAGGGACAAGTGCACGTTGCAGCCACGCTGTTCCCTCTGTCGTGGTAAAGGCAGTTCTCACTCTCTTAGTTCTTTCAGCTGAGCTCCTTCATAACTGCTAAGACTTACTTGTGATAATACTTAAGAGTTATTAAGCTGCAGGAAATCTTATAGGGAATCAGTTTATTTATTTACTTATTTATTTTAATGATTTACTCTTTCAGGGCTGAGTGCTAAGGCCTTATATATTCAGGGCTTAGGTTAGGCCAGGACTCCAAGGTGAAAGATCATCTCATCAAGGTATGAAAGAATGACAGAAACTTGCATTTTGCCAACTGAACTTTTACTAATGTGGAGTTGTTGCTGTAGCACTTTAGTGTTATCTTGCAGCTGATTGCATAAGGAGTTTGTTGGATTTAACTCATTGTGATTTGGTTTTAAACCACTAATTGCATGACAGCTTGAGTTCTTTGACACTTAGCTGCATTTTTTGCTGTTTTTGTGATTGTCCCTTTACCCTGAAACTGCTTGTCCATGTGACATCAGCAGGTTAAACTTACTGAACATGTACTGTATAATCTCAGGTACTCAGATTGCATATAAAGGAAAACTATTTATTCTCCTGGACTGTTCTAGTTTACCCAGCCCATTGGACTGGAATGCTGTCCCTGTCCAAGACAGAGCTTTCTAAATAGGTGAAAGCATCCATAAATCCAGCAGCCACAAATATATGGACAGCTTCATCTGTGAGCTCAAAGAGGTCTTTGTAGTCGTGCTACAGTTCCCATACTGCTTTCTTCCAATAATGTTGTTCTGATTTCAGATTGAAAACATCCGGCTTTCCTGTTCACTTGCTTCCAGAGGTGGGAGACCCTGGAAGCATTGCAGGCAGGACAACCCGTGCATGGCATGGAATACCCAAAGGAGTAAAAGTAGGAATTGCTCTGGGAGATTTCCAGTGCTCTGTTTATTCCTGTCTGACTGAGAGGACTGATGCAGGTATGGTCATTTGGGTGTCTGATTTGGTTTTCTCGTTGTCCTCCTTCAGGGTGGCTTAGTAAAACACTGATTATTTTCTTTTTTCGATTTCTTCTGTGTTCTAGTTCTTAATATCAGTACCTCTGCTCAGCTGACCATCTCAATGCCCCTGGGTTTCCAACCTCCAGAGACACCAGATCCTTCCTCAGCTGTTACTTATTTTCCCTACTTCAGTGGCGACTACTTGGCAGTGGCAGCATCACTCAACGGGGGCAACGTGCTGGCAACGTTTGTGGGCATGGTGGCACAGTGGGCAGGGGAGCTGGGTAAGTCATGTCAAGGAGAGTTGAAGCTTAAAATTGAGGTTGATCATCAAGGTAAAAGGAAGCTGAGGCAAAGGGACAAGCCTAGAGCTGTTCTGTCATGCCATACAGGGAACAAGGATGTAACTCTCGGGCCAGGCTTCCTAAATCTCTGGAATTTCCTGCTTATGAATGTGCTGGGACAGTCATGCTTGGACTCCACATTCACATTGCCTCTAGGTCTTCTTTGGGTTCAAGGACAGAAGAGAATTGTTTTGTGCAAGTTGATTTTCACAAGGAAAAGCTGGCTGATTTGAGGACAACAGCCTCTAATTTTGTGTGCCTGCAGTCCAAAGGAGTCCCTTGGTTGGATCAGTTGCCTTTTGCAGAACTCCAATGGATTTTAAGACTCAAACTTGTATTATGTCTTCTAAGTGTTTTAAACATGGTCTTCACAGGTTTTTTAATAACCTCTTGGGTTTTGCAATACAAAAGTAAGCTCTGAAATTGTTCTTTCAGTGAGTACTCGAGGTGAGCTTTGCATTCACATGGAATCCAGACACTGAATCTGCTGTCTGCCATTAGTGCCTGATGTTGTTTTGTGTAACTTGGCACAGTACAGGTGATGAGGAATAGCTGTATTGTCAGGAAAGGCAGTTTCACAGAAGGTTTTAGTGTCACACATCCTAGATACAATTGGGTGGGAGAACTGTGGTTCATTATCCTGGAAAAAACAGTCACCCTTGGGACATGGAAAAAGATATCCAATATTTTGCTGAACAGATGGATAAGTGTCCACTGTAAGTCTCCACCAGACTAATAACCTGGTATTTCCCATCTGCAGGACTTCAGCTCCAGGAATCTGCCATCTACACAAGGATAATCCAAGCAGCCTTGGCCCAAAACCATAGTGAACTCTTAATCCACCCAACCATATTTGGAGAGAGACACATTCCTGAGCAGTTGGGATCAGTGACCAACATTGCTGCCTCTGAGCTGTCCCTGGGCCACATCACCAGAGCTCTGTGCCGTGGGATTGTCCAAAACCTCTGCTCCATGTTCCCTGTGCAGCTCCTGAGGGACACAGGTGTGAGGAGGATCCTGGGCAGTGGAAGTGCCCTGGCCAGGAATGAGGTGCTGAGGCAGGAAGTGGAAAGGACTTTTCCATTCCCTGTGGTTTATGGGAAGGATGTCGATGCTGCTGTGGGGGCTGCCATGGTGATGTTCCATAGGAAATAAAGTGGTTATTTGGAATGGCCTGAGATTGGGCTTCTGTTTTCTTCCTACAGTGTTTCTTTTCACTTTATCCCACATGAATCTCACTCATTACAGAGGGAAAAAAACCCTTGCATTTAATGTCCGCTTCTCCTTCTGGGTCTGCACATTTCGGTGCTCTGTCATTCCCATTTGTGAAATGAGCAGTAATTACCACATTCCATTTGTCTGAGTGACTGGGAGAGATCCATTAACTTTCTGCATAAAAATGATACTTCACACGAGGCTCATTTTCCTGGTAGGAATCTGTTTGGAAGGCCTAGGAGAGAAGAGCAGCTCTAACTTTGTCTGATGCTTTCATTAGAGACTTCTTGTCCTTAAGCTGTCTCACAATACACAGACATACAGCCAGCAGATGTGGTGTCAGCCTTGTCTGGGGGGGTTTGGTGGCTCCTGCACGGAACAAATGCCACTTTTCATGGATTGCATGTTGTCTCTGTAAAAGATGGAATGATACCTTGGCTTGAACGTGGACAAAATAATGAAAATAAAACATGGAAGGTTATTTCCATTCTGTTTGTTTCTACTCTGACTGGGTGCAGTGGACTAAGGTCAAAGGCATGGCCAGGCTGGTACAGTGACTGGAGACACCTGGAGTGCAGAGATTATAGCCAGTGGAAAATGCATTTATAGGATGAGAAGTAATTCTTTTCTTTATTTGACATACATAATTATGTTTGGGTTTTGGATCAGGGCCTCTCTGAAACAATCAAGAATTTGAGATAAACTGGAGGAGCTGTTTTAGTGTATTTTATCTGAAGGTGTTTCTGATTCTGCCCTTCCTGTATTGTGTCAAATTAAGCTTTAATCAATTAGCTAAACTAATCTGTTTTTAATGTTGGGTATTGCTCATGTGCATTCCCTTAAAATTTCCATGGTTTTGTCCCCTGTATTATGCTCTTAGACTTTATTTCTTCCCTTACTTTTTATTTTAATATGAAAACATTTTCTAGTTTCAGACCAAACCCAGATACATGTACACTTCTTTTGCTCAAATGACACTGGGAAGCAAGGAAGCTGTTTCCATGTTCTCTAGATACAGTTTCATTACTAGGCAGCAGGTGTTTCCACTGAAATATGGTCATGGATTCCTATCTTGCTTATTAGCAACAGCAGGACTGACATTTTTATAGTGAAAAGCTGTGCTGAGTTCTGAGATTTCAATTACAGAGATGCTGAATTTCCAACTCTCCACCCTGTGTGCATCTGTTCCATGTCATGTTTAGGCAACTGTTGGCATATGAAGGAATTACAGAGAAAGTGTAGACTAGATGAAAGAAAAGTCTGAATTTGTTACATGTTGTTTTCCCTCTTACATTATTATATTTTTGCATTAGCATATCTGCTTTCATTTTTATTGAATAACTGGAGAGAGCTGATAATGCTGTTCCTGTGCTCTGTTACCCATGAGATCAAGTGACATTTGCTTTCAGGAGCTGGTAAATCATGGCCTGGTTTGAGGTTCTGTTAGCAGAGGCAAGGCTGTCTCTGAGCTGCAGGCCAGCCCTGGATTCATCTTTAGGGTCTCTGGCACATCTGCTGATGGTTTTCCATTTGCAGTGATGGAGAGGGCTCTTAGTGGGTAAAATCCCTCTCAAGCACAGAAGCTGCACAAAGCATGTTGGAGGCAGGCCCAAGGAAAAGGAAGAAATTCCTTCTTGCTTATTACTGGCTTATTTTGACAAGCACTCACATCTCCTAAAAACCAGGTCCCTGCTGAGATGGAATATGAGATGTCCAACAACTGTTGCAAAAAGCAATGGAGAAGGAAATAACACCTTCCCAGAAAACACAAGCCAAGGAGCTGCTAAAGGAGGCATCAGGAAGCAGCAGAAAGCTCCCAAAGTGCATCCACTGGAGCACAGTGAGACTGAAAGGAGCTGATGCTGGAATGGGAGAAGAGGGAGAAGGAACATTTAGCAAAAGGCAGCAGCAAGAAGCCAGAGACTGAATAAGGGAGACCCTCCACTGCTCCATGGAGTTTTCCTCCTGAGTCCCTGCTTTGGAAATGGTGAAGGAGTTAATTGTGATGTTGAGTGAGAGGCTCTGCTCAGCAAAGCTGCAGGAGCAGCAGCTGAGGACCTGCCTCGTTGGTAATCCAGGCTTATGCATTAATAAATAGGTTTGTTACTCCATTTGATACAATGCCATAGGGTGTTCTAAGGAGCATAATTAGTTTGCTATTAAATAGGCAAATGTATAATTCTTTTATACATCTGTGGATAGATAGATGGCAAGGCTAGAAAGACAGCTGCCTTTTGTAAAACGTAGCACAGATGATTTTATTCAATAATTTCATAATCTACTCAAAACCTCAGGAGGTTTGGGGGTTGCTCCCAGCCTGTCAGCCCAGCCTCTGGAAAAATGCTTTCTCTAAACCAGTTTTTGTCAGAAAGATCATATGTAAATTCTGTATTTAACAATATTTGACACAGTTCCTCATTTTTAAGGGTGTTAGATCCATCCTAGATTAGATATTTTTCCTAATTACATTAGTATTTAGAAGCTGACTGTTACATATATAACTGAAATAAAACGTAGTAGGAATGTGGAACAATGGGAAGGCTTTAGGACTTTCTGTCATTGGTTCTTGCTCAGCTCTGTTCTGAATCAGCTTATCTTTAAAATACTTCTCTTTAAATTAGCCACCCAAGAAAGATGTCCAGAAAGATCACATTTTACAGAGTTTCATAAATTGAAATGAAATGTGACCCACAGAAACAGTTGTTGTCTGGTGGTTTGGGTGTTTTTTTTTGCAAAGTTGAGTGTATTTACGAAGAGGAAATCTGGAGAAGAATATCCATTACTAAATGCAATTAAAGGGGAGGAAAAAAACAACAGCAACTCACTGCAATTCTTGTAAAAAGCTCTGCTAAACCTCTGGGAATAGAAGCCACTGATGCTTCTGGTTCCAGAATTGTTCCTAATTATCTATTGCTCTATTCTCTCTCCTTCTGCTGAACTTCCCTTGATTCTGAAAATCACATACCACACTTTTGCAGACAAATGAAGTGGAGAAGCAAACTCTGAGGGCTTTTCAGTCCAGGCACCTTGGAGGAGGAATATCTGGCACCAAATTCCTGTAGGTCAGTGCATGTTTACCAAGACTGGACTGTTTTTTGGAAGACAGGATTTTGGTCACTATTTGTAAGTTCTGCATGCACATTTGTGGTTAGTTTTTTTTAAAATTCTCTTTATTATTTATTATAAGTTGTGATGTGGCAAGGCATTCTATCAGAAATATTTCCTTATCTCATGTATTGTGTCAAATTTCAATGTGTATATGGGTTTCAGAGAGTTCAAGTGTGTAGTAGAATAGATAATATTTTTTAAAAGAATTCCCTCATAAATTCATACTCATGAGGAAATGCAGCTTTGTCTTCCTTATCAAATATGTTTTTAACAGGGTTTAGAAAAGAAAGTACATATGATGACTAGAGTAGGTTTGAGCAATTGCCAGGGAGACAGGATTGAGCCTATTCTGCACATTTTAACATTACGTTTATTCTGTGGGAAATAAGTGATTCTATTTTCCATGGCCATCTTGCTGATGTTTTTGGCTCAATCCACATTAATTTAAATAAGACAAAAAAATTAAAATTATACATGATTGTATTCCCACTGTATGTTTTCCTATTTTTTTATAGAACTGGTTTTATTCCTTTTCTACTGAAATAGTTGTTCTACTGTAATTTTAGTATCCTATTCCAAATGGAAATATTTTGATTTCTTATTTATAGAACAATTAAGTTAATAAGTTATTATGTTATTCTTTGTGAGTGATTTAAGGACACAAATTGAAAGGTGAGTGAGCTAAATTGCAGTTATTAGTATTTTGTCCATACTATGCTGGTTTGCTTCCAGTAACCCTAAATGTGCAAGTTTGGAATTGATGTTTTCTTTACATGGAAAATACAAATGCCTGACCAAAGTTTCTCCCCTGTCTTATTTGCACAGAAAAAGTTAAGTGACCCTTGATATAAATATGAAGTATTCCCATAGAACTGAAAATCCAGATTTAATCTACAATGTGGGTTTGCAGACAACCCTCAGAATATTCTTGTGAAAAGAAACAGCCTTGAAGCGTGTTTATGATGTTGTTTTCACACTGAATTTACACAGAAGATTACTGACCACTGTAATGTGGTTTATAATGTAAGGTTTTTAAAGATTTTGTGACACTCCTGTGCTCAAAGCTGTACGATTTCCAAGCAATGTAGGATTTCAGCAGTTTGAATATGATGTGTTCCTGTCTCCACTGCTGGAGTTCCAGGACATTTTGAATTCAGTGGCATGAAGATAACATTTGTCTGCTTAAAACAGTTTGATAAGAAAGGAGAAAAAAAAAAAAGCAGCTTGCTCTGCTTTCAGTGGAGTATCTTATCTGTGAGGGTGGGGAGGCCCTGGCACAGGTTGCCCAGAGAAGCTGTGGCTGCCCCATCCCTGGAAGTGTCCAAGGC